>JAFEMH010006911.1:0-32500 GCA_022495995.1 Adenophora triphylla var. japonica | reverse complement strand
GTCACTTCGTAAGGATTCCCCCCAGATTGGGATCCTTATTTATTTCGACGACCTCACTTCAAACACCTCACTCTGAAAGTAACGTCGCCGAGGGGCTTCTGTAAGTACCCCAATCCGTGTCACGGAATTATTAAAAACACTCAAAAGTAAGTTCCCGTAAACTTACTTTCAAGTTCGGAGCCTTTCCGAACTTTCCAAACCTCAAAAAGGACCTTCGTGGAATTTCCAAATTCCAAGGACCTTTAAGGAATTTCAAAGTTCAAGGACTTCTTTGGGATTTCAAAAGTTCAAGAACTATCCAAAACACTCAAAAGTAAGTTTCCAAGAAACTTACTTTCAAGTTCGGAGCCTTTCCGAAAATTTCAAAGCCTCAAAAGGACCTTCGTGGAATTTCCAAATTCCAAGGACCTTTAAGGAATTTCAAAGTTCAAGGGCTTCTTTGGGATTACCAAAGTCCAAGAACTTTCCATTTTCATTTCCCCAAAGTTCAAGGACTTCTTAGGAAATTTTCCTACTTAGAAGGACTTTTCTGGAATTTCATCAAATTCCAGGGACTTTTAGGGAATTTTGGGTTACTATTCATCGTAACGAGATTTTCAAGACGTGCTCGGGTTGCTAAAGATAAGTATATTAAAAACGTTCAAAACGTTAAATATATGACTTCGAAAAACGTCAAATTCCGACAAAAAGACGAAAAACGTCAAATCTCGACAAAAAGACGAAAAATGTCAAATCTCGACAAAAAGACGAAAAACGTCAAATCCCGACAAAAAGACGAAATTTCCAAGTTCAAAGAACCTGGAAATCGATAAGACTGATGTCAAATCAGTCTTATCAAAGGTCAAATCAATCAAATCAAAGCAAAAAAGACGAAAATACCCCAGGCCTTCAATCTTAGCCGCGCGGACAAGAATGTCAAAATCAGAGGCCTATAAATAGCAGCCTCTCCCTTCAGTTTTAGGACACACAATTTTCACAAAAAATACTCCCTCTGCCCAAGCCTTGTCGCTTTGAGAGCCTTAGAGAGAGAAAGTGAGTTTTAGGAGAGAGAAAGCCTCGTTTTTTTATCCAAACACCTTCTGATACCTTCGTTGTCCAAAAGAAACGCGTAAAGGTTCCAAAAAACCTTCGTTTCGACCCATTCCACACCCCAAAACCATAGAAGATAGAGCCTAACCAAGCAATATTGGTAAACTTTCCTTCTATATCTCGTTTCGTTAAGTAAGTTAGCTTCTCCGTTAAAAAGTTAACGTTTCCTTTTAGGAAAGTTGCCTTTTTTCGGTCGACAAGTTAACTTCATCCTTTAAAACTGTTAGAAATGTAACCACGTTTACATTTCCACTATTTACGCCTTCGAACCTTTTGGTTCGTTGGCATCACACTTTAATTTATGTCATTTACGCCTTATGTGACTGTTTGGTCCGCTGGCATTGCACTTTAAAAGGTTTCTCAATATTTCTTCCATAGGTTTAAGAATCTAGCAATTCACAAGAACTGTTCTTGGTTCATTCTTACGTGTGGATACAACAATAGAGGGTCTTCGCTCGTTTGACGATCAAGGCCTAGTGTTCCAATCTGAAGATTGAAAGGTTCTTGAAGATTGAAGATTGTGATTCAAAATCACACCAATAAATTGTTCGATAGCTCAAGACCTGAAAGCAATTAAGGTTGGTAAATTCTATCTCATAGGAATTCAATTTAATCGTATAGAACGGATCTTAGGGCTTTGGGTTTTGTGTTAATTTGATGCTTAATTCTGCTGCGCATGGACCTATAAAACCCAACAGTGGTATCAGAGCCCCGTTCGTATGGTTAAGTTTGAATTAACATGCTAGAATTAAGATATAAATCGTTTATATGCTTATTGCATGTTTTGTATGCGATAGAATGTTCATTGTTTATGTGAAATAATGTGAAAATCGTTTTCTCATTATGATGAATTAAATCTGTAAAAGGGTTGTTTTATATGATTTAATTGCCTTGTGGTTAGAATTGATTGAATCTGAAAAATCTTCGAACTGGCAACCTATGTCGTGCGACATAGTTAGCCACGTGTAAAAATCTGGTAGTTGGGCAAGGTATGTCACGCGACATACTTTGCCAACTGGCTGATGTTGTCACGCGACATACTTAGCCAACTGGCTGAGTTTGTCACGCGACATACTTTGCCAAATCTGGGCAGAATCAGTTTGATAATTTTTCTGCTAATCTGTGATTATGTTGATAATCTGAAATGTTTTATGTCTTAATCTGGATGCTATAAATTTCTAGAAATAAAATTTATAGGGCTATGCTAGATTAATTCATTATTTATGATGCATGCTTAATTAATTTAAATGTGTTTTTTATTAATTGTTGCGATGCATGAATTATTTGTTCTTAAGTGTTAAGAATTTTATTAGATGTTTAGTTGAAACATTGATTCATAATTTCCTAAATGTTTAGTTGAAACATTAAATTTTGGTTTTCTGATTGTTTATGAGAAACAAGTTAGTTTACGCAAAATTTGAAGGAATCTGATTGTTTATGAGAAACAAATCAGTTTATGAGTCTGATTGTTTAAGAGAAACAAATCAGTATACAAAGTATTGATTATGTTGCATTCAAACTGATATTATAATTGTGCATGACTAGGAGAGTTCTGTCGAAGGAAAATTTGGTACTTAAGCAGTCCTTGTGGCTCACCTATTTTCTTGGGAACTTACCTGGTGCACAGTTATGATTATTTTTGTTGATATGCTTATAATCTACTTTAAATAACCTTCATTTAACTTTTAAGTTCTTTATGCCAATCCATGATTAAAACACTTGAGACCACTCAGATAGTTTTGGGTGGGCTTGCCATAGCAAGGTGCTTTGATTCTATTCCGTTTGCGAGCAAGATGAGGAAATGGTGGTTCCTATACGTTTAAAGTGGATGAACTTAATTGGGTTATCAAAATGGTTTTGGACCCAAGGCATAAGATGAGATTAAAATATGCTTAGACATATGATGTCTTAAATAAATCTCATAAAAGATCTAAGAGTCATATACGATATGATTGATGTTTTCTACCTAATTAGTTTAATCTTAAGCGGTGCGCCATAGCGTACTTGAGATTAAATTAAAGTTGGATCTTAGCCCATTAAATGCATATTATGCTTATTTGCATTGGAAGGTGTATGATTTAGTGGGAGTATTTGTAAAATACATTATTTGCTCTTAAATGATAAATGTGTTGATATTGATATGTGATCATATAATTTGTATATTTTGCTGTAGAAATAGCATTACATAATGATAATTGCGATTCGTCCTTATGAAGGACAAAGTTCGAAAGGAACAATACATAATGTGTACGTTCTTGATGAATCCGTTCCTACTGAACCCATTGCAAATGTTGCAAAGGGTAAATAAGGAAGCAACATTAGAAACATATTGATGATTCTGACAATATTGCTTGCCTTGTATTTGCCACCATGTTTAAAGGCTCTTATGAAGAACCTTGAGCACATGATAACTATTCTTTTGTTCTAGCATAACGCAAAAAAGGGAAATGTTTCAAGTGCAAGCTAGGCAAAAGATATATGTTGTGGTAAAGGCTCTTAATTCATATGATGAAAGAAGGAGCAATCCGCAAATTGTGTTAATGGTTGACACAATAAAAGGGTTCATAAAGGAAGGAAAAAAGAAGGTAAAGCAAAAGTTGCTAAACCTAGGACAAATGTTGTCATAGCCGAAGAGGCTAAACCTATAGTGTCTCAAAAGGATGCATTTTGCTATCATTGCAATAAGATTGTCATTGGAAACAAAGTTGCAAGACTTATTAGGAAGGCCTAAAAGGTGAAGAAGGGCAATATGATTGCTACTACTTCAAGTATCTATATGATAGATATTTTCCTTTCGACTTCTTGTTCTTGGGTATATGATACCGGATCGGATCCCACATTTGTTTAAATGTGCAAGGAACAAAGAATAGAAAGCTACTCAAAGAAGGTAAGTTAAACCTATGCATAAGAATGGAGAAAGGGTTGCTACATTAGCCATAGGGACTTATGAAGTCACTTTACCTTGAGAAGTAGTACTTGTTTTGAACAAGTATGACTACGTTTCGGATTTGAGTAGGAATATTATTTCCGTTTCTTAAATGGATGATGAAGGATATAATTTTCTTATTTTCAATAAGAAGTTTTATATTTATTTAATGATATGTCTTATTGTATTGCATATGTCATTAAATGGTCTTCATATCTTTGATGTTAAGATACAAAATAATATTGAAGATATCTAAAATATAAATGGGAATTCTGAACCGAACAATATGAACAACGCGTACATATGGCATTACCGGCTTGGTCAAATAAATAAGAAACATATATCTAAACTCCATTAACACGGACTTTTAGACTCATATGACCATGAATCATTTGAGGAATGTGGATCTTATTTATTGGGATTATCGACCAAACCACCCTACACTAAAGTAGTGGGAGGGCTAGTGACTTATCGGTCATTATACATGAGATGTATACGGACCATTAAGTAGCATTGCTAGAGAAAGACTTCGGTATTTCATCACATTTCACTAAAGACTTATCTAGATATGACTATGTCTATCTGATGAAGTCCAAAGGTGAATCGTTTGAGATGTTTCAAAAATTTCAAGATGAAGTATAAAACAACTTGGCAAAACTATTAAGTACTTCGATTAGATCGAGGTGATGGATATTTGAGCCAAGAGTTTGACAATTATCTCAAAACTATGAAATCATTTCAGAGTTGACTCCAACCGGAACACCATATTGTATGATGTGTCTGAAAGGAAGGATTGAACCTTGTTGGACATGGTTCGTTCGATGATGTGTCAATTACTATTTCCTATTTCCTTTTGAGGATATGCATTAGAAATAATGCGGTTACACTGAATTGAGTCCTTACTAAATCGGTTCCTAAGGCCCCACATGAGATGTGGCATGGAAGAAAACTTAGTTTGTCTTTCATGAAGATTTGGGGTTGCGAATATTATGTAAAGAGACTTGTCTCTTATAAGTTAGCACCAAATTTGACAAAGTTATTTTCAGAAATTAATCTTACAACCGCAAAGAGAACAAAACGTTTGTTGCTCTACACGATTTGTTTCTTGAGAAATAGTTTCTCAATAAAGAATCTAGTGGGAGTAAAATTAATCTTGAAAAGAGTTCAAGAACCTGAAAATGACATGGATCCAAGAGTAGAGACGGAACCAAGTTCACAAAGGAGTTGTGGAACCGGTTCAAGATGCACAAGTCCATCGTAGATCGGATAGGTTACAGTCCGAACCAAGAAATATTGATTTCTCGTTTCGGAAAGTAATAAGATGGAAGTCATTGAGAATGATGATCCTACTTCCTATCTTGAGGCGATGTCCACTCCTAATTTGGATAAATGGTTAGGAACCATGGAATTCGAATTACAATCCATGTTTGACAATCAAGTTTGGAACTTGATTGGGCTACCTGAAGGTGTAAAAACTAAAGGGGCAAGTAGGTCTTCAAGACCGACATGGATGTGAAGGTGTATACTTTCATGACTAAGGATTGTAACAAAGGGATTTAGGCAAATTCATAGTATTGACTATGTTGAAACCTTTTTCGCCAGTTACAATGTCGAAGTCTGTTAGATTTTCAATTGCCATTATCACATATTGTGTCTATGTGATATGACAAATGGATGTCAAACGACTTTCTTTAAATGGAAAGATTATTAAGGATGTGTAGAGTACACAACTCGAATAGTTTTTCGATCCAAGAAACTCTAATAAAGTATGCATGTTGCAAAGATCCATGAGATGGGTTGAAGAAAGCTTCAAGGAATTGGAATCTTTGTTTTGATGAATTGGTCAAAGAGTTTGACTTCATCAAAGAACAAAGATGAATCTTGTGTACGCATGAAATTCAGTGGGAGCGTAGTATCATATCTATTGTTTTATTACAATGATATCTTATTCATTGGAAAAACAAGTTCCAACACTTAAGACTGTTAAGTCTTGGTCAAGGAAAGGTTTCTCAATGAAAGATATGGGTGAAGGGTGAAGCTGCTTACATCCTTGATATCAAGATCTATAGAGATAGATCTAGAAGGATAAATTGGTTTGAGTCAAAGTGTTCACAATGACAAGATTCTTAGAAGAGTCTAAGAAGAGTAGCTTGTCAATGGGTCATGGTACTTCTCTTAGCAATACTCATTGTCTTATGACAACTGATGAGCAAAAGGGAAATGAATGAAGTTCCATATGCTTCGGCATTTGGATCTGTCATGTATGCCATGATTTGTACTAGACCCGGTGTCTCATATGCTTTAAGCATGATGAGTCGATACCAATCTGATCCTGATATAAACCATTGGATGGGAGTCAAGATGATCCTTAAGTACTTAAGAATAACTAAGGATATGTTCTTGGTATTTGAAAGATTGGAAGTTAATCTTGTTGTAAGGGTTACATAGATGCTAGCTTCCAAACTAACAAAGTTATTTTAAAATCGCAATTAAGATTTGTGTTTATGCTTATTAGAGGTGCAGTTTTGATTGGAAGAGTTCCAAGCAGAAATTGTAGCCGATTCTACTACTAAGGCCGAATTTTAGCAACATATGATATGGCTAAAAGAGGCAGTTTGGATCAAAAGTTCATTAGTGTTTTGGAAATGTTCCAAGTATCACTAATCGGTGAAACTTTTGTTATGACAATAGTGGTGCCACTTGTGCAAACAATGGAACCAAGGTCACAACAACGATCCAAACACTCAGTTAGACGTTCTTTGAAGAATTCATAAAGAATGAGAAGACGTTAAGATATACAAAGTATCAACCGATGATGACATAAGGGATTCACTAACAAAGAACCTCGCACAGGTGTGAATGTGTGCCCCAAATTTTGTGTATTGGAAATTCACGCGAGTTTGAAGACATCCGGTTTAATTTGAAAAACGGAGTCGCCACGCCATTTTGATTACCTCAAAACTTTGAAAAAAAGGTTTTATGGGTTCGGAGGTTAAGTTACCCCTTGGGAAGAATGGATCGTCGTTCACCCAAGGTGCCTTGCCGGAGCAAGTCTCCCAAGATTTCATTAATCGTGCTTGCTTGCGTGCTTTCTTGTGTGCATGTGTTTGAAAATAAGGGGGGGGGAAATGTCCCAAGTTATCTTCCGGACGTACAAACCATTTATTGGTTGTCGCTCGGGATTCCTTGGAATTTTATGTATTCGGGATTATGATCCCGTCCTCATCTTGGACTTGTGATCATTGCATTTTTAACCTCGGGACTTTGCATGATCGAGAGAATGACTCCCTTTTATAGTCAAAGATGAGGTTCTTTAGAAAAGGAGGGTCCTTAGCCCATCAATCCTACACTTTAAGACGGTCGAGCTCATATAGATGCTTCATACTCGTCTTAAGTGATAATCGGAGATATAGGGTTCAAGGTTGTCCCTTTCTAAAGAGATTATGAAACCTTTTATGGAAGAAACGATGTAAAGATAGGATCTTTTACACCGGTCCGTTCCAAGGTTGCTAATGGGGACATGGGGGAATGCATGTAAAAATGACATTTTTAGTGAAAAGATGACATTTTTGGGTTGCAAAGGATGCATTTGATTTAAAGAAATGATCTTTATTTGCAAAGGATGCATAAAGAAATGATTTTTATGCAAAGGATGCATTTTTATGAAGAAATTGGAATTTAAATATGCAAAGGATGCATGAAGATTGCATTTTTAAGAAGCAAGGGATGCTAATTTAGGATAAAGATATGATCTTTAATGCAAAGGATGCTTGAAAAAGGATTTCATGTGCAAAGGATGCTTTTTATCATAAAGATTGGATTTTTATATGCAAAGGATGCATGAAGGTGACATTTTTATGTAAAAATAGGGTTTTTAGGTGCAAAGGATGCACCTTTGATTCAAAAGATTACATCTTTAATGGCAAGGGATGCCTAATGCATGCAAAGGGGAAAAGGGGGTATAAAGATATGATCTTTAACTATGAATACCAAGTCCCAAGCAAAGATAATAACAATATATAAAATGCAATGAGCAATTAAAGCAATTAGGATGCAAGTTTAGGGAGTGAGAGGTTACCAATGGTGGCCTCTTCTTCTTTGGGTGGAGCTAGGTGGAAGGACCAACTTCTAGATCTTCAAGGAGGAGGGAGGAGGCTTCTTGGCACCCTTCTTGGCTTCCTAACTTTGCAGCATTTGCTTGTAGTGTATTGTGTAGTGGTTGATGATCTTGTTGTTGTTGTTGTTATGAAATGGGTAGAGGAGGGCTCTATTTATAGGCAGTCTGAAAATAGCTAATGAAGCCGTGCAGCCAGAGACCCTTGGCTAATGCAGCCGTGTGGCATTATCCCTTGTGACTCAGCATGTTTCTAGAATCATGCAAGGTGGCAAATTCTAGAACATTTCCTAATTAAGAAAAACGTGTTTCTTAATTAGGAAGCTTCCCCTTCAGCCCTTAATTGTTTTGGAACAGTTCCGAAATATTTCTGAAACACTAGGAAGGTCCGGGGAATTATCGGGAAACTTACCGAAATTGTCGGGAAATTTAACCAGAAGGCATGAGCCAGATTTGGGTACTTACAGAAGCCCCTCGGCAACGTCACTTGCTGGGCGAGTGGGGTTGTCGATAGAAAAGAATCCGATCTGGCGAATGCCGAGACGGATTGAGAGACCGAGGTGGTCGAGTGGCTGAACCTCTGGAAAGCTACCTACGTATTCCGAGTAGGAATCAAGCCAGGCCGTAGTTCAGAACAAGATCCGCAAGGGAATGGTGAAGAGAAAACTGGTCTCTTGCTGGGAAAATAGAAGAGAAAATGACCTAAGAGGTCAAGCAATTGATCCTACTGGGGATATGCTAGAAGTGACCGATGTGGTCAGATATCTAGACCTCTATGAGGGGTTACTTCATCACTGATGAGTGACGAAGAAATAGGGTGACCAAAGTGGTCGGATGGCTGGACCTTTTATGAAAGGCTACCTACGTATCCCGGAGGAATCAAGCCTTGATCGTAGTTCAAGCATCACTAGATAGTTAGGAACGATGTCTAGGATCCTTGAGAGTTTTGACAATTAATGGAGGCTGTCACCTGATTGACAATTAATGGAGGTTGTCACCTGATTGACAATTAATGGAGGTTGTCACCTGATTGACAATTAATGGAGGTTGTCACCTGATGAAACTAGAGCTTACGTCACTATCGAGGAGATAGAGGTAGCTAAAGTTTGGAAAACTTAGCATACTTCACTATTCGTGATAGAGGTAGCTTAAGTTTAGAAGAACTTGAGCGTACGTCACTATCTGTGATAGAGGTAGCTGAAGTTTAGAAGAACTCGAGCATACTTCACTATTTGTGATAGAGGTAGCTAAAGTTTAGAAGACTTGAGCATACTTCACTATTCGTGATAGAGGTAGCTTAAGTTAGAAGAACTTGAGCGCACGTCACTATCTGTGATAGAGGTAGCAAAAGTTTAGAGAACTTAGCATACTTCACTATTCGTGATAGAGGTAGCTTAAGTTTAGAGTTCTGACAATTCGGAGGTTGTCACCTAGCGTTATCCCGTTATAACGGAATTAACGGAGGCGACTGGGAAGAAAGCTTAATTGCTTAGGAGATAAGGGATATCTTCTGAAAAGGGTGTTATCTTAGTTAAAGGATAACGGGAATTGTAGGCCCAAGTGGAAAGTCCAGGGGCAAAATTGTAATTTCTGCTCAGAGCGAATGAGGCCGCCCGGCATGAGAGGGAGGAAAAAGAAGCCATACGGCTGGAAGATTAATTTTTCCAGATTATTTAAAATCTGATTTGAACGGGCATTTGGCATTGTTACCGCCCAAGAACACGCCGAGGAAGAGAGAGAGAGGAGAGAAAATTCAAAAATCCTTCAATTCCCTTGCTTCCTTTGGTCAAGAATGGATCCGGAGGGTAATCCTATGCCGAGACAAGCTAGAAGAAACATCTCCGCGGCCGTTCAAAGGAGGAGGAAGGAGATTGTTCGAACGGAGAGAAAGTATGACTTTCTTACGCCTCCATCGGAGCTCTATCCGGGGAGAAGAGAGCACAAATCGACGAACCCGCGATCGGTTGGGGTAAGCATTCTTATTTGGCTCGATTCCGTCGATTTTGATTGAGTATTGATTGACTTAGGGCTTGACCCGAATTTTAAGAATTTTCTAGGATTTTCCTAGGATTTTTGAATGATTTTGAGATATTGATGATTAACCTATGAGGCTAAGAACATGCATGTGCAATTTATTTAACAAAAATAGTGAGAATGACCCACTTTTTTCTCGAAAATAAAGTAAGGATGATAATTGTCTAAAGTGAGACGAAGCCCTTGCATGTGCTAGAACTAGGTCAAAATTTTGATTATCAATGAGAAAACAGGATTTTGGAAGATGAAAATGATTCATGCATGCCACTTTGTTGAAAAATAATGCTTATGTGCAAAGAATTTTGAAAATTGTGATTTTGTGCTTTAGGAAAGCAATATGATTTGACATGACGTGTTTCAAGTGATGAAAAATGCTTTTTTGATGCAAAGGATGCTAGAAAAACTTTATGAATGCTTTTCCTTTGAAAACATGTGCACTTTTTGAAGATATGCATGCTTTTGAAAATAATGAAGGACTGACACATTCCTTTGCGTTCTTCCTATAGGAGAATAAATCCAGGGGACCTTCTGAGATAGCAGTCAGGCTTTGGCAGAGGATGCCAGATTTTGAGAAGAATGGGGCGAACCCCAAGCAGCTGGTGCGGGCTACCGGCCTAGATTTATTCATTGAGGCGATCGGCAGGGGGATCCACATCACATCTAAGAGCAAGGGCTTGGTCCAGGCCCATTCAGAGTTCTGGTGGGACACCACTCATAGCTTCCATCTGAGCTGGGGAGAGTTGACGGTGACTCCCGCTGATTTCACAGCTATCACTGGCCTACAGTTCACTTGGAGGCCTGTGACTTGGAGGGACCATATCACAGCTGAGGAGTTCCGAGCTTTGGTCGGGTTTGAGTTGATTCCCAAGGGGCTAGGGATGGAGACGCGGAACGTCGAGGTGGCAGTCCAGAACTGCATACGGGACTTTGCCGTTAGTGAGGTGACTGCCCACCAGCTTGCTAGAGCTTTTGTGTGGTTGATGCTGTCGGTCACCATCTTCGCAGATTCTGGGACTCTGGCCATGACTTGCCTTCTCGACTCTTTGAAGGATGTAGATAGGATTGGGACGGTCTCCTGGGGAGAGGCCGGATTGGCGGAGCTCTACTTCTCTCTGGACATGTACAGCCGGAACAAGGCTGCCTCCATGGATTGCTTTTCATTTGCTCTTGAGGTAGTCCCTCTTCTCTTTCTCTTTTCTCTTCCTGTCTTGAGACTTTTATGAGAGAGAAATGACCCTTTTGATGTTTTGAACATGCAGGTCTGGTTCTGTGAGGTGATCAGGTTCTTTCCGTGGAACCAACAGAGCGATATCACCATCTTCCCTGCTATGGTTCGCTGGAGGGGAGATGCGAGGGATAAGTTCACGGGGAAGACCCGGATCACCTTTGACTATAAGATGGTGAGGCCGGTCATCAATAGGGATGGTCATGACGGAGTGGACTTCTACCCCTGGGGCAGGTATCCGGAGATTTTGCTAGGAGAGGCCATTGAGGCGACGAGGCAGAGTAGGTGGCTGACAGGGCTGACATGTGATGTCATCTATTTGGGGGACCGATTTTCTAGGCTGCATGGCCATGTCCCTCCATTGGACGCCATTACTCCCCATAATCCTCCAGCACGGATGCTACAGCCCAGGGATTGGCAGGCAGATGAGATTGCTAGGTACCAGGGAGGTATAGCGGCTGAGGAGTACTTTGACATGGATACCCCCTACGCTGTGTTTGTGGAGCAGCGCCTGAGGACGCCACAGAAGCTGATGAAGCTGGCGGTCACTCAGGGATATGGGGAGGACGAGCCTTCTGACCCGCCGATCCCTCCTGCTCACATTTCATACGTGGTCCACGGAGTTCCAAGGAGGATGAGGATTCCTATCCCCGACACTAGGGAGCCCCAGTATACCCTGCCGCCTGACAGCACTGTAAGTATACTTTTAGGGTCTTTCCCTTTTTCAGCTTTCTTTGCTCTTTTGCAAATTCTGAGATTTTTCTGAGATTTTTCTGAGATTTTTCTTCTCTTTTTTTCTCAGGTTCCAGCTCGCACCTATGACAGATTGGTTAGGCAGAACATGGGCTGGAAGGATATGTGCCGGTCCCTTCTGAGGAAGCTGGCCTGCACTTCAAAGGCAGCGGCGGACGCACAGGAGCCCGGGCGCAAGAGAAGGCATGTCGGGGGTACTCTTCCAGTGCCATGCCTCGGGGATGGGGACCCAATGCTGACATTCTGGAGCAGCTGGCTGAGTACGGGCACGATAATGTCCATCTATCTGATGTGAGCGACCCGGAGGACTTGATGAGGGAGGCTAGCGTCTATGAGCTGAGCAGCGATGAAGAAGAAGAATCGGAGGCCTAGGAGGTCTCTAGAGTGGATTTAGGAACAAAACAAACAATGGACACATTTTTATGCACACTTTGTTTATTTTTTGCTTTATTTGGGCGCCGATGGGGCGAAGACAATGTATTACTGTTTTATTTGCTTTTCTATTTATGCTTTTATTAATTTGCATATTACTTGAGCCTCGGGGCAGTTTTTTGCTTGGAATTGGGGCTGAAACGGGGCCAAAATGATTTATAATGATATATAAATGCTTGGGTGACCTTTGGACATGTTTTTGTACAGGTCTTGGTTGAGAAAGTGGGGTGAAAACTCCCTTGGGCAGCAACTATGGTTGCTGCAGATTTTTTTCTGCAGATGGCAAATGTAGCCGTGCGGCATGGACCTGAGGGCAAATGAGGCCGTGCGGCTCACAGTTCTGTCTGGACTGGTTATTTTCTGAATAAAAGCAAGGCTTGGCCATTTCATTTCATTTTCAACTTAGACTTGTCCCAATTGTTCCCAGAGCACATATTGGACTTAAAGACACCATCTTTGGTCATTTTGCGATGGAGAAGCCCGTCAGATTGCAAAGGGGGAAGCGAGACCGTTTTCTGTCCGATCTTCAATCTTGGGTGAAACACAACTTCCAATTTCACAAGGGGCTGCTTGATTCTTCTTTCAAGATCAAGTCTTTATGGCATTTGAGGGATCTCCCGCCCGATTGGGACCTTTTGAGAGCAGCAACAAGGTTTTGGGACGTTCGGAGACACGTTTACTGCTTTTCTTACAACGAGATTGTCCCAACGCATGAAGACTTCCGAGCCTTGATTGGGGGTCCCGAAATTGAGGCTATATCGATTCCGTTGATCGAAGACGTGCCGGTGGCGGCAAAGCTTGCATCTTTTCTGCAGATTTCCCTGGGAGAGGCTGAGGGGATGATGATAGCCCCGGACAGGATTGACCTTTCTGATATCTCGGGCAGGTTTGGGTCTCCGGTTATGGCTGCGACCATGGTGGCTATGGATGCCTTTATTCTTTGCATATTTTCTGCTCTGTTCACTGCTGAGTCCGTGGGGATCTGTCATGGTGGTCTCTTGGACATGGTCAGAGACTGTAGAGCTGGGAAGGACATCATCCCACTGGTTTTGGGAGAGACATTGCATGGCATTGACAGGATGGCTAGGGGAGACCATTTCATGAGGTCTGGGAGTCCAGCTGTGCTGACTTTATGGCTGCAGGAGAGGCTCGGGGCTTTGCCAGGGGCTTTGCCGACTCAGTGCCCTTGGGTGATTTCTCGGAGAGGTGCACCAAGGCAACAGGACCAGGGTAGCTGGGAGCTGATGATGGCTAGGTGTGAATGTGGTGCCCAAAATTTTTGTTTTGGATTCACGCGAGTTTGAAGACATCCGAGTTATTTGAAAAACGGAGTCGCCACGCCATTTTGATTACCTCAAAACTTTGAAAAAAAGGTTGTTTTATGGGTTCGGAGGTTAAGTTACCCCTTGGGAAGAACGTTTGGCGTTCACCCAAAGTGCCTTGCCGGAGCAAGTCTCTCGAGATTTCATTAATCGTGCTTGCTTGCGTGCTTTCTTTGTGTGCATGTGTTTGAGAGTAAAAGGGGGAAATGTCCCAAGTTATCTTCCGGACGTACAAACCATTTGTTGGTTGTCGCTCGGGATTCCTTGGAATTTATGTATTTGGGATTATGATCCCGTCCTCATCTTGTGACTTGTGATCATCGCATTTTAAACCTCGGGACCCTCGGGACTTGCGTGATCGAGAGAATGACTCTCTTTTAGTCAAAGATGAGGTTCTTTAGGAAGGAATGTCCTTAGCCCATCAATCCTACGCTTTAAGACGGTCGAGCTCGTATAGAGGCTTCATACTCATTCTTAAGCGATAATCGGAGATATAGGGTTCAAGGTTATCCTTTTCCTAAAGAAATCATGAACCTTTAATGGAAGGAACGATGCAAAGATGAGAACTTTTACACCGGTCCGTTCCAAGGTTGGGGAAAGGGGGAATGCATGATGAAAAAAAATGACTCTTTAATGAAAAGATGACATTTTTATGTTTGCAAATGATGCTTTTTGATTGAAAGAAATGATCTTTATGCAAGTGATGCATAAAGATAGGATTTTTATGCAAATGATGCATTGAAAAAGGGGTTTTGATGCAAAGGATGCATTTTTATTGAAAAAGATTTGATCTTTATATGCAAATGATGCATAAAGATAACATTTTTATTGGAAAATAGGGGTTTTAGGTGCAAAGGATGCACCTTTATGAAAAAGACTACATTTTTATGACAAATGAGGTCTTAATGCATGCAAAGGGGAAGGGGAATGATAAAGAAATGATCTTTATGAATAAATGCCAAGTCCCAAGCAAGATATATGAATGCAATGAGCAAGTATATCAATTAAAATGCAAGATTAGGGCGTGCGAGGTTACCAATCGTTTCCTTCGCTTCTTCGGACGGAGCTAGGAGGAGAGGTTCGTCTTGGGTCTTCAAGGAGGAGGGAGATGGCTTCTTGAGCTTCTTCTTTGCCTTCTTGAGACTTCAAGGGTGTTCTTCACGTCTTGGGAGTGGCTGAGTGTATTGCAATGGAGTGTGTGTATTGTTGTTGTTGAAATGGGTAGAGGAGGGCTCTATTTATAGGCAGTCTGGATAAGGCTAATGAAGCCGTGCGGTCAGAGCGGCGAGCTAATGCAGCCGTGCGGGCTTATCCATTGTGACTCAGCATTCTAGAACCATGCAAGGTGGCATTATTCTAGAACCTTCCCTCCTAATTAAGAAAAACGTGTTTCTTAATTAGGAAGGATTCCCTTCAGCCTTTATTTAATTAAAAACAGTTCCGGAATGTTTCCGGAACACTAGGAAAGGTACGGGAATTACCGGAAAACTTACCGAAATTGCCGGGAAATTTAACCGGAAGGCATGAGCCAGATTTGGGTACTTACAGAAGCCCCTCGGCAACGTCACTTGCAAGGCGAGTGGGGTTGTCGATAGAAAAGGATCCGATGCGGCGAATGCCGAGACGGATTGGGTGACCAAGACGGTCGAGTGGGTGAACCTTTTGGAAGGCTACCTACGTATCCGGAGGAATCAAGCCAGCCGTAGTTCGGAATTAGGATCCGCCGGGAAGGAAGAAGAAGAAGAGAAACGGTCTCTTCTTTGGGGAAAAAGAAGAGAAAATGACCTAGGAGGTCAAGCAATTGATCCTACTGGGGATATGCTAGGAGTGACCCAGGTGGTCGGATATCTGAACTTCTATGAGGGGGCGCTTTATCACTGAGGAGTGACAAAGAAACAGGGTGACCAAAGTGGTCGAATGGCTGGACCTTTTATAAAAGGCTACCTACGTATCCTGGAGGAATCAAGCCTTGATCGTAGTTCAAGCATCACTAGATAGTTAGGAACGATGTCTAGGATTCTTGAGATTTTGACAATTCGGAGGCTGTCACCTGAAGAAGCTTAGAGCTTATGGCGCTATCTCTTTATGACGGAGATAGAGGTAACTTAAGTTGGGAAACTTGAGCGTACGTCACTATTCGCGGATAGAGGTAGCACAAGTTGAAATGACTTGGGCATACGCCACTATTCGCGGATAGAGGTAGCACAAGTTGGAATGACTTGGGCATACGTCACTATTCGCGGATAGAGGTAGCACAAGTTGGAATGACTTGGGCATACGTCACTATTCGCGGATAGAGGTAGCACAAGTTGGAATGACTTGGGCATACGTCACTATTCGCGGATAGAGGTAGCACAAGTTGGAATGACTTGGGCATACGTCACTATTCGCGGATAGAGGTAGCACAAGTTGGAATGACTTGGGCATACGTCACTATTCGCGGATAGAGGTAGCACAAGTTGGAATGACTTGGGCATACGTCACTATTCGCGGATAGAGGTAGCACAAGTTGGAATGACTTGGGCATACGTCACTATTCGCGGATAGAGGTAGCACAAGTTGGAATGACTTGGGCATACGTCACTATTCGCGGATAGAGGTAGCACAAGTTGGAATGACTTGGGCATACGTCACTATTCGCGGATAGAGGTAGCACAAGTTGGAATGACTTGGGCATACGTCACTATTCGCGGATAGAGGTAGCACAAGTTGGAATGACTTGGGCATACGTCACTATTCGCGGATAGAGGTAGCACAAGTTTAGAGTTCTGACAATTCGGAGGTTGTCACCTAGTGTTATCCCGTTATAACGGAGTTAACGGAGCGGCGGGAATAAAGCTTGATTGCTAAAGAGATAAGGGATATTTTATGAAAAGATGTTATCTTGGTTAAAAGATAACGGAAATTGCATGCCCAAGTGGAAGGTCCAGGGGCAGGATTGTAATTTCTGCTCAGAGCGAATGAAGCCGCCCGGCATGAGATGGAGAAAAAGGAGCCGTACGGCTAGAGACCTGTTTTTTCCAGATTATTTAAAACAGGTTTGAACGGGCATTGGGCATCATTGCCGCCCAAGAACTGCCGAGGAAGAGAGAGAGAAAAGAGAGAATTTCTTCAAAATTCTTCAATTCCCTTTGCTTCTATCGATTGGAATGGATCCGGAGGGCAATCCCATACCGAGGCAAGCAAGAAGGAACATCTCCGCGGCTGCGAGAAGGAGGAGAAAGGAGCTCGTTCGGACGGAGAGGAAGTATGACTTCCTTACGCCTCCATCGGAGCTTTACCCGGGGAGAAGGGAGCATAAATCAACGAACCCGCGATCGGTTGGGGTAAGCATTCTCATTTTGCTCAAATCCGATGATTTTGCTTGATTTTTGAATGATTTAGGGCTTGACCCGAATTTTAGGATTTTTGAATGATTTTTTGAATGATTTTGAGATGCATGAACAACCTATGAGGCTAAGAATGTGCATGTGCAACTTGTTTGATGAAAATTATGAGAATGACTCACTTTTTTCTCGCAAAATGAAGTAAGAATGAGAATTTTTCAAAATATGAGACGGAGTTCTTGCCTTGTGCTAGAACTAGGTCAAAATTCTGATTTTCAATGAGAAAACATGATTTTGGAAGATGAAAATGATTCATGCATGCCATTTCTGAAAGAATAATGCTTATGTGCAAAAAATTGTGAAAATTGTGATTTTGTGCCTTAGGAAAGCAACGAGACTTGATATGACGCGTTTCAAATGATGAAAGACGCTTTTTTTTTTATGCAAATAATGCTAGAAAAACTTTTGTGAATGATTTTCTTTTGAAAACATGTGCACTCTCTTTTTTGTGAATATATGCATGCTTTTGAAAATGATGAAGGACTGACACTTCTTTTTTTTTCTTTGTTTTTTTTGTGCTTGTCTACAGGAGAACAAGTCTAGAGGACCATCGGAGATAGCAGTTAAGCTTTGGCAGAGGATGCCGGATTTTGAGAAGAATGGGGTGAATCCCAAGCATTTGGTGAGGGCTACCGGCCTGGATGCGTTTGTAGAGGCCATCGGCAGGGGTGTTCACATCACCTCTAAGAGCAAGGGCTTGATCCAGGCCCTTTCTGAGTTCTGGTGGGACAGTACACATAGCTTTCACACAGTGGGGAGAGCTACGGTGACTCCTGCCGATTTTACGGCTATTGCGGCCTACGGTTCACCGGGAGGCCCGTGACTTGGAGAGACCACATTACGGTCGAGGAGTTCCGAGGCTTTGGTAGGGTTTGAGCTGATTCCCAAGTTTGGGGATGGAGACGCGGAACGTCGAGGTGGCGATTCGAGACTTGCATGCGAGAACTTTCTTTGCTAATGATGTGGCCCTTGCCAGTGGCTAGAGCATTCATATGGTTGATGCTATCGGTCACTATCTTTGCTAGTGCAGGGACGCTGGCCATGACTTGCCTCCTCGACTCTTTGGAGGATGTGGATGGGATAGGGACGGTCTCTTGGGGCGAGGCCGAATTGGCGGAGTTGTACTTCTCGTTGGACATGTACGGTCGGAACAAAGCTGCTTCCATGGCTTCTCATTTGCCCTTGAGGTAGTCTCCTTTCTTTTTTTTTTTCTCTTTTCTGTCTTGAGACTTTTATAAGAGAGAGAATGACCTTTTGATGTTTTGAACATGCGAGGCTGGTTTTGCGAGGTGATCGGGTTCTTCCCTTGGAACCGGCGAGTGATGTCACCATCTTCCCTGCTATGGTTATTTGGAGGAGATGCGAGAGATAAATTCACGGGGAAGACCCGGATTACCTTCGATTACAAAATGGTGAGGCCGGTCATCAACGAGGATGGGCACGACGGAGTGGACTTCTACCCTTGGGGCGGGTATCAGGAGATTTTCTTGGGAGATGCCATCGAGGTGACGAGGCGAGAGGAGGTGGCTCAGCTGGGCGACATGTGATGTCATTTACTTGGGGGACCGTTTCTCGGCGGCATGGTCATGTCCCTCCATTGGACGCCATTACTCCCCACGATCCTCCCGGCCACGGATGCTACGGCCCAGGGGATTGGCGAGAGGATGAGATTGAGAGGTACCGGGCGAGCGTGGCTGCAGAGGAGCACTGACATGGATACCCCCTACGCTGTGTTTGTGGAGCGGCGCTTGAGGACGCCACAAAGCTAGTGAAGCTAGCGGTCACTCGGGGATATGGGGAGGATGAGCCTCTTGACCCGCCGATCCCTCCTGCGCATCTGTCCTATGTGGTCCATGGAGTGCCGAGGAGGATGAGGATACTGTCCCCGATGCTAGGGAGCCCCGGTACACCTTGCCGCTGATAGCACCGTAAGTGTACTCTTAGGGTCTTATTCCCTTTTTAGCTTTCAAATTTTACGCTTTTGCAATTTTACGAGATTTTACGAGATTTTTCTCTTCTTTTTCTCGGAGTTCCGGCTCGCACTTACGATAGAGTGGTCGGGCGGAATAGGGGTGGAAGGACATGTGCCGGTCTCTTCGAGGAAGGCGCTGCGCTTCGAAGCGGCGGCGGATGCACGGGAGCACAGGCGCAAGAGACGGCACGTCGGGGCACGGCGTCTACCTCATCGGCCTCGGAGTACTCTTCCCGGTGCCATGCCTCGGGGCGGGGACCCAACGCCCGACATTACGGAGCGGTAGTGAGTACGGGCACGATAATGTCCATTTGTCGACGTGAGCGACCGGGAGGACTTGATGAGGGAGGCTAGCATTTATGAGTTGAGCGGCGATGAGGAGGAAGAAGAATCGGAGGCCTAGGAGGTCTCTAGAATAGATTTGGAACGAAAACAAACAATGAACAATTTTTATGCACACTTTGTTTATTTTTTGCTTTATTTGGGCGCCGATGGGGCGAAAACATTGTATTTACATTTTATTTACTTTTCTCATTTATGCTTTCTCAATTTGCATATTATCGAGCCTTGGGGCAACTTTTTGGTTGGAATTGGAAATTTGGCGGGCCAAAATGATTTATAACGGTATATAAATGCTTGAATGGCTTACGGATATGTTTTTGTACGGGTTTTGGTTGAAAAAGTGGGGTGAAAACTCCCTTGGGCAGCAACTTTGGTTCTGCAGAATTTCTGCGAGAGGGCTAATGTAGCCGTGCGGCATGGCCTTGAGGAAAATGAAGCCGTGCGGCTAACTTGATTCTGTACGAGCTGGTTATTTTACGAATAAAAGCAAGGCTTGGCCATTTCATTTCATTTTCACTCTAGACTTGTCCCAATTGTTCCCGAGCATATTTTGGACCTAAAAGCACCATCTTTGAACACTTTGCGATGGAGAAGCCCGTCGGATTGCAAAGGGAAGCGAGACCATTTTCTATCCGGTCTTCAATCTTGGGCGAGACATAACTTCCAAAATCACAAGGGACTGCTTGATTCTTCCTTCAAGATCAAGTCTTTATGGCATTTGAGGGATCTCCCGCCCGATTGGGACTGTTGAGAGCCGCGGCAAAGTTACAGGACGTCAGGAGACATGTTTCTTGCTTCTCTTACAACGAAATTGTCCCAACACACGAAGACTTGAGCCTTGATTGGGGGTCAGGCGAGGCTATATCTATTCCGCTGATCGGAGACGTGCCGGTGACGGTAAAGCTTGCATCTTTCTGCGAGATTCCTTTGGGAGAGGTGAGAGGATGATGGTAGCCGGATAGGATTGACCTTTACGATATCCCGGGTAGGTTTGGGTCTCCATATATGGCTGCGACCACGGTGGCTATGGATGCTTTCATTCTCTGCGTATTCTCTGTTTTGTTCAACTGCTTGAGTCCGTGGGGATGCTGTCATAGTGGCCTCTTGGACATGGTCGAAGGCTGCGAGTGGGAAGGATATTGTCCCGTGGTTTTGGGAGAGACATTTCATGGGATCGACGGGATGGCTCGGGAGACCGTTTCATGAGGTCAGGAGTCCGGCTATGTTGACTCTGTGGCTGCGGGAGAGGCTCGGGGCTTTGCACGGGGCTTTGCCGACTCGGTGCCCTTGGGTGATTTCTCGGAGAGGTGCGCCTAGGCGGCGAGGAACGGGGTAGGCGGGAGGCGATGATGGCTAGGCTATCCACTTCGGACATCCGTTGGTGGATACCACCTTGGAGGTTGCGGACGGGGAGGATATTTCGGGAGTCTTATCTTGTGAGGGTTCCGAGGATTACTGCTGGTCATCCTTCTACATACCACTGCTTAGTATCCGGGCGGTTTGGGGCTTTACGGGAGCCTTTGAGTGATTGGGAGGACATCCGGACCATGGAGGTGGTGTCATTGGACATGAGTGATCCGGCCCGGCTTCTCTTTCTTCTCGAGGGCTTGGACATATACTTGCTTTCCCACCCGGGGCTATCTTCGGGAGCGGGAAGAGCACCATCTTGACCACTTGTCTACTTGGGTAGTACGAGAGGGAGATGGGAGCGACTCGGGTTATCTTGGAGGATAGACGTCGAGCTTTATTGGGAGGCGGCTGCGACTCGAGTAGGACTACGAGGAGGCGAGGCTAAGGCGAGTTGCCATAACCGATCGAGGTGATTTGGTCGAGAGATATGGAGGCTCGGTACAAGAGGTTGTCAGGTCGCTCCTTTGGCGAGGCTCGAGAGGGAGGAGGTGCGGACTCGTGCTCGGATAGAGAGAGCACTCATTGACACGGGGTTGGTAGAGGCTCCGGTGAGGATACCGGAGGTCGGGATGAGGGATACCGACATCATAGACAAGAAAAGGAAGAAGACTCGACGGGGCCGAGGAAAAGGGAAGAAGACCAAGAAGACTCGGCGAATGACGGTGACGGATCTTTTCTTAGGATTCCCTTATTGCCATTTGCAAACACATTAGTTTATTTAGGCATTTTATTGTATTTTAGATCTTTTTAGCGAGGTTAGCAGAGTTAAGAGGTAGACCGTGCTTGAACTCATCAAGAAGTTTTTAACTTGTAATGAACAAGGCATATTATTTTAGAAATTAGTCAAGACACATTTCATGGAAATTCAAATGTCTCTTTTTTTTTTTATTGATCAGGACATATTTCATGGAAACTTAATCGTCCTTTTTATTGTTTAGACCGAACCATATATGGCTGCCTACGTTCCCCTTTTACAAGAAAGGCTAAGGGGCTCAGGTCTACGTAGTTCATTACAGTGAACTAATTTTTTTATGTGCGGCCATTGTTTTTTGCCTAGACCGCCCTTTTTGGGGTTTCGGCCCTATTTGGGCATTACTCTTTTGCACTAAGATTTTTTTTTCTTTTTTTTTTTCTTTTTCTTTTTTTTTTTTTTTTTTTATATGTGCAACCCTGTCTTTTGCCTAGACCGCCCTTTTTGGGGTTTTCGGCCTAGTGGGCATTACTCTTTTTGCACTAAGATTTTTTTTTTTTTTTTTTTTTTTTTTTTTTTTTTTTTTATTAGACATAGTATCTTCGGAGTTTATCACCGTTGGTGGGTGGACAAAGGGATTGCCATCCAAGTACGCAAGCTTCATGGCTCCTCTGATAATATCTTACGCACCACATAAGGGCCGATCCAGGACGGGTTCCCATTTTCCCGGGGTTGTCTACGGTAGGGGGCTTTACTTTCGGCACTAAGTCACCTTCTTTGATGTCTACGGCCTTGACCTTTTTATCAAACGCTACGGCCATTCGCCTCTGGTAGGCTCGGGTGTGTTCCATGGCTTTTAGCCTTCTCTCGTCAGCGGGGCTAACTCATCATGCCATTGCGCAACCATTCCACTTCATTGACACTTTGTTTTCCGGGAGGACCCTTAATGACGGGATTTCCAACTCAGCTGGTAACACTTGCTTCCATCCCGTAAGTTAGGGCAAAAGGAGTTTCTCTGTGGCTACATTCGACGAGACGTTACGTAGCCCCGAGTGCTAGGTGCGGCTTTTCGGGCCAATCACGACCACGGGTGGCCATTTTCCGGATGATCCGCTCGAGTGTCTTATTAGCGGCTTCCACGGCTCCATTGGTGCGAGTGCATGCGGGGACGACTTGTGGCGAGTAACTACGAATTCGACGGCGGTCTATCGCGGTCTCCTTCGAAGTGTGACCCATTATCGAAATGATCTCGTTGGGCACCCCATATACGCACATTATGTTTTCTTTGATGAAGCTGGGCCACTTTTACGGAAGTGAGGACCTTGTAGGACTTGGCCTCTACCCACTTGGTGAAGTAGTCGATGGCTACCAACACGAACTCATGCCCATTGCTTCTTGCCGGGGCTATTTTCCCTATCACGTCAATGCCCCAAGTTGCAAACGGCCAAGGAGTCGTCATGCAGTACAGGTCATGAGGTGGGAGATGGTTGAGATTGGCAAACCGCTGGAACTTGTCGCAAGTTCGGACGTCTTGAACGCGATCTGTCTCCATGGAGATCCGGTAGTAACCCATTACGAGGATCACTTGCATCGGGGCTGCTGGCATTCATGTGAGGACCGCGGGGACCATTGTGGACTTCGGTCATCAACTCTTTGGCCCTTTCTTGGGTGACACATAAGAGGAGTGGTCCTTGATACCGTTTCTTGTAAGGTTGCCTCCTAGAATGACATAATGGGAAGCCAACCTTTTCGGGGCTCGCAAGCTTTTGGCTCACGACACCTTCTTTTGGTCTACCTTCTTCGTCTACGAAAGGCGACTCTCCGTCTTTGAGGAATTGGTAAATACGATTGTACCAAGGTTCCTTTATGGGCTCGGGTCCCAGGTCCACTTCACAACGAAGGTGGGGCTTCTCTTCTACCCACTCTGAAGGGCTTTATGGCTTTTCCCTCGGGGATCTCTACCAATGAGGCTAGAGTAGCTAGGGCATCTGCGAATCTGTTCTTTTCCCTCGGCAAGTAGTGGAAAGTCACTTCTACGAAGCTGTCCGAGTCAACTCCTCCATATGGGCATGATACCGTTGCGAGATTAGGGTCCATGAGTCTTCCACTTGTTGGAGACTTGGTTGATGATCGAGGGCCGAGTCTCAGTAAACTTCGAGCTCCTTGACATTTCTTTCTAAGGCGGCCTCCCCGGCAATGCGAGGCTTCATACTCGGCGACATTGTTCGTGGCGGGAAAGTTCAACTTGAGGGCTATGGGGGTATGCTCATCTTTCGGATCGACCAATAGCATTCCTACACCATTTCCTCTTTTGTTAGCGGCTCAGTCAAAGAACAATTGCCATCTATTTTCGAGGCTCATTTGCAAAGATCCCTTCATGCGGAAATTGGGGTTCGGGCCCTCTGTCTTCATTCGGGAAATTCGCCGGGTGATCGACAATGCTTGACCCTTGATGGCCTTTACGGTCACATAGTTGATGTCGTATTACGCCAAGAAGAAGGACCACTTCGCTAAACGCATTGAGAGGGAAGGCTTGTCAAAGATGTACTTGATGGGGTCCATTTTCGAGACCAAATTCACGGGGTGGGCTTGCATATAATGCTTCAATTTGCCGACTACCCGGACCCGATCCTGCACGAGGTCTTTTCACATCTTTGAGTAATTGAGCTCGCTCCCTTGTAGCTTCCAGTGACAAAGTAAATGGCGTTTTCCACCGAGAGTCTTTCTTTTCTGAGCAAGCATAGCCCCAGCTGCCGTGTACGTGACGGTGAGATAGAGCGAGAAGAGGCTTACTGTCTATGTGGGGGGCATAGTGGGGGATGTACTAAGTATGCCTTGATGCGGTCAAAGGCATCTTGGCATTCTTCGGTCCATTACGTGTCCACATTCTTCTTCATGAGCTTGAAGATGGGCTCGCACATAGTGGTCAGCGATTGACGAAACGGGCGATGTCTTGCAATTTACCCATGAAGCTCTTGACTTACATGCAGGTTTGAGGTGGCCTCATATCCATGATGGCTTTGATCTTTCGGGGTCAACTTCTATACCTCGCTCAGTGACCATGTACCCAAGCACTTTTCCCCTTGTCACTCCGAAGGTGCATTTGGCGGGGTTTAGTCTCATGGAATCTTTGTCTCGGCCTCTCAAAGAATTTTCGTAGGTCAACAAAGTGCCGCCCACCTTCTCCTTTGGAGTGGATTATCATGTCATCTACGTAGACCTCAATCTCCTTGTGGATCATGTCATGAAAAAGCGCGGTCGTTGCCACTTTGGTAAGTAGCCCGGCATTCTTGAGCCCGAATGGCATTCTTGTATAACGATAGGTTCCCCACGGTGTGGTGAAGGCTGTCTTTTCTTGGTCTTCCTCGGCCATCTTGATCTGGTTGTAGCTTTGCAAAACCATCAACGAAGGATTTGACTTCGTAGTTGGCGGTGGAATCCACCGGGATGTCTATGTTTGGCGAGAGGGTAGTCGTCTTTGGGGTGGCCTTGTTCGAGATCTCGGAAATCCACACGGCGGCGCACCTTCCCATTGGCCTTGGTTACGGTCACGATGTTGGACAACCATGTCGGGTATTCAATAACTACGATGAACCCTACCCGCATGATAGCTTCTCAATTTCTTCTTTGACTGTAGAGACCATTCCGGCTTGATCTTTCTCGGTTTACGCTTTGCGGCTTAGCATACGGTGCTAGAGGAATTACGTGCTCTACTATCGAGCTGTCTAGCCGGCATATCTTTGTATGACCATGCAAACACGTCGACGTATTCTACGAGCGGCTCGATCAATCTGTCCCTTTCAACCCCCTGGAAGAAGCTTCCAATACTGTGTCTCTTTAGGTTCCTCAATAGTACCCAAGTTCACACTTATCAAAACCTCCTCGGCGGCTTGGGCCCGGTTTTCCTCTTTTACGAAACACCTTAAAGATTTCTTTAATGTATTGTTCGTTTAGTGTGTTTGCATCTTGTTCAAATGATTCATTATTAAGCTTGTTGTTAAGTTTTGAGTTAATTTATCATTTGTTAAGTTGGCAATAAGAGGATAATCGAAAGATTTGTCATTTCATTCAACATAAGGGGAAAGATGACATCGATTACATTTTCATAATCCTCGGGCGTGAGGCCTTCGGATGACTACGAGGGCTGGAATTCAAAGATTCTGACTCGGCGAATAGACAACAACGACTCTGGACCCTACGCTACTTATTGACTCGAGGGGGACTTGACAAGGGTTGGACCGGGATCTCACTCCTTCTTCTTTGTTGCCACAGGGAGTAGCGGTCTTGCCGGCGTTCTTGAAAGTTGGAGACTTCGAGCGATCAAAAGCTTGCCGGAAATCATTGTGAGCCGGTGCTTGTGGAAAGATGGTGAGGGGAACTAAAGTAACTTGTTGCAATCTTTCGGCTAGCTCTTCCGTATTTGGACTCATTGGTGAAGTGTACGGCTCATTTTGTCGGCCTTAGCTGGCGATAGGTCATCTTTTCCTTGCCAATCTTTGATACCACCACCTTGTCGGTATAGCGATAGGAGGGTTGGCTTGAATGATCTTGATAAAGTCTTCTTCGGGAGAGACTTTGATCCTTCCACGATTGGCCAAATACTCTATAGGCTTTACGTATTCGTCTTCTAGATTTGCTAGCTTTTTGTTGAATCTTACAATGGCAACAAACTCGAAATTTTCTACTTGAGGATCGGCGATCATAGGGATATAAGTTTGGATTTGTGCTTGGGGTGACGGGTTCCTTGACGGGTTCCTTGGCATAAGCGACATAGTAGTCGAACTTGCCGAAGGCTCTCCCAAAGTTCCTACGCTCTTGTCCCCGGCTTCGTATCTTTCCTTAAGCCTGGCTGTGTGGACTTTCTCTTCTTCTTCTTCCTTGAAGGAGCGTCCTCATTGATCCATTCTTGATACTCATACTCTGGCGGTCTTCACAATCACATACATCATACCGAGATGTGAGGCTTGGATTGAGCCAGGATAGCCCCTCCAAGCTGCTTGGTCATTACCGTTGTGGATTACCATGTTGGCCATTTTGACAACGAAAAGGCGACAAAGCGAGGATTACAGCGAAGCTGTACGAGGATTACGCGCTAACAAGTCGGCGACCCGGTGTTCTCACCCACTTCTTTCTCGGCTGCGGGAAAGGGATAGGAAAGGTTTAGACTCGGGGTAGGTGTTTGAGTGAAGGCTCGGGCAATATGCAAATTAGAATCTTCAAGTTTACTTAAAACAGTGTCTTTTATTAATATCTATTTGGTTGGAAAAGGGGTTACGCCCTTCTTTTTCACAACTACTCTAGATCTGGATCGGTGGGTTCCGTCACTACGTCTATAAGCCCCTCGTATTCCACTGTATTTCGACCTCCCGGGGTGGGCGGCCCGGGCGAGGGTCTATAGGGCACGCGGATCCCACCGGCCAGAGTAAGAACGCTCTATCGGGTCTAGCGGGTCATAGGACCTTTCAACGCACGAGCGATGCGGATTATAGTCAAGGCAATACGGGAAAGTCTCGTCTCTACGCCTTGACGGATCTTTGACGAGTTTCGCTTGAGCGAATGACGGTTTTGACTTTCGGTAATGTCAGAGAGAATAATAGGCATGGGTCGGGCGGCAAAAGCCGGATGACACGGTGTCACATTGAACTTCGTTGCATACGCGGTGCGTGAGTCGAGAATCGAAGTCAATGCCGGTCAAGATCTTGCCAATTTTTCCTTGTCGGAATTTTGGCGAGCTTCGCTTGAGCGAAAGATCTTTTTATTTTTGGCAAAGACTCGGTCTTGACTCTTACGCATTCCGTGCGGGTCAAGGTCAATAGTCAATGTCGGAGTCAAGATCCCACCGATTTTTCCTTGTCGGAATTTCGGCGGGAATTTCGCTTGAGCGAAAATCTTGGCTTCCGTTATGAGCTAAGGCTTGACCTTTACGTGGGTATGCAAGCTGGGCTATATGACACGGACTAGACCAAAAACCAACCAAAAGTCACGGTTTTTGAAACGTGTGACACGGGTGTGCATTGGTCGACCTTTGGCTGCCATGGGGAGGTTGGGATGATTCCGTGCGCGCCGGGAGCATCGTAAGGCTGTCCGTGGCTGCCATTGGAACCACCCTCGGGTTTGAAGGACGTGCGTGCAAAAGTGTACGGGATATATCGGGTGCGCGTAGTGTGCGGTCTCCTAAAAATGTTCCTTTTTGAGTTAAAACGAGAGATTTTCATAAATGTGTTTTAAAGGAATGATTTTCGGGACGGGGAAGAATGCAACACATAAGCACGTAAATTTTAAGGAGCCCCGATCGGTCATGGGCTGAATAGCCCCAAGCTGCTAGGGCTTGCCCGATTAACCATGATTTTCTGGTGGAATTGCCCTGAGGTCGCCCGGTCGAGAATCGATGAGGATTGAGCCGTACGGTTGCATGGATCAATTTTCCGGTTCCACTCCTTTTGCTATTTTTCGGGTTATTTCCCGTTCAAAGTATGCAAAGATTCCAAGATGCAAATGATGCAATGCATGGTAAAGAAAGCAAGCATGATTAATGAAATCGGCGATGGGAGTCTAACCCGCTCGAAAGGGAAAAGCTTTCTTCTATTTTTTCAAAATTGTTTTTCGAAAAGGGATCTTGGTACGTGGATTGTTAAACCACCGATTATCCCAACTCCCACGTCGGGGAGTGTACGGGGAAGGGTAAGTGGTTTCCACCTATATCACAGAGTATCGATTTTTGTTTTGAAAATAAAAGCTTTTCTCCTTTGGGATATCCCAGTAGTCGCCAAACTGTGAATGTGGTGCCCAAAATTTTGTGTTGGATTCACGCGAGTTTGAAGACATCCGAGTTATTTGAAAAACGGAGTCGCCACGCCATTTTGATTACCTCAAAACTTTGAAAAAAGGTTGTTTTACTTGGGTTCGGAGGTTAAGTTACCCCTTGGGAAGAACGTTTGGCGTTCACCCAAAGTGCCTTGCCGGAGCAAGTCTCCGAGATTTCATTAATCGTGCTTGCTTGCGTGCTTTCTTTGTGTGCATGTGTTTGAGAGTAAAAGGGAAATGTCCCAAGTTATCTTCCGGACGTACAAACCATTTGTTGGTTGTCGCTCGGGATTCCTTGGAATTTATGTATTTGGGATTATGATCCCGTCCTCATCTTGTGACTTGTGATCATCGCATTTTAAACCTCGGGACCCTCGGGACTTGCGTGATCGAGAGAATGACTCTCTTTGTGGTCAAAGATGAGGTTCTTTAGGAAGGAATGTCCTTAGCCCATCAATCCTACGCTTTAAGACGGTCGAGCTCGTATAGAGGCTTCATACTCATTCTTAAGCGATAATCGGAGATATAGGGTTCAAGGTTATCCTTTTCCTAAAGAAATCATGAACCTTTAATGGAAGGAACGATGCAAAGATGAGAACTTTTACACCGGTCCGTTCCAAGGTTGGGGAAAGGGGAATGCATGATGAAAATGACTCTTTAATGAAAAGATGACATTTTTATGTTTGCAAATGATGCTTTTTGATTTAAAGAAAGGATCTTTATTGCAAATGATGCATAAAGATAGGATTTTTATGCAAATGATGCATTGAAAAAGGGGTTTTGATGCAAAGGATGCATTTTTATTGAAAAAGATTTGATCTTTATATGCAAATGATGCATAAAAATGACATTTTTATTGGAAAATAGGGGTTTTAGGTGCAAAGGATGCACCTTTATGAAAAAGACTACATTTTTATGACAAATGAGGTCTTAATGCATGCAAAAGGGAAGGGGTGATAAAGAAATGTGATCTTTATGAATAAATGCCAAGTCCCAAGCAAGATATATGAATGCAATGAGCAAGTATATCAATTAAAATGCAAGGTTAGGGCGTGCGAGGTTACCAATCGTTTCCTTCGCTTCTTCGGACGGAGCTAGGAGGAGAGGTTCGTCTTGGGTCTTCAAGGAGGAGGAGATGGCTTCTTGAGCTTCTTCTTCGCCTTCTTGAGCCTTGAGGGTGTTCTTCACGTACGATTGTGTTTGTGAGTGTATTGTATCTCTATTGTGTGTCTTGTTGTTGTTGAAATGGGTAGAGGAGGGCTCTATTTATAGGCGATCTGGATAAGGCTAATGAAGCCGTGCGGTCGGAGAGCGGCGAGCTAATGCGGCCGTGCGGGCTTATCCATTGTGACTCGGCATTCTAGAACCATGCAAGGTGGCATTATTCTAGAACCTTCCCTCTAATTAAGAAAAACGTGTTTCTTAATTAGGAAGGATTCCCTTCGACCTTTATTTAATTAAAAACAGTTCCGGAATGTTTCCGGAACACTAGGAAAAGGTACGGGAATTACCGGAAAACTTACCGAAATTGCGGGAAATTTGCTTAGGAAGGCATGAGCCAGATTTGGGTACTTACACTAGGCTATCCACTTCGGACATCCGTTGGTGGATACCTCACCGGAGGTTGTAGACCAGGAGGATATTTCACGAGTCTTATCTTTGTGAGGGTTCAGGGGATTCTGCTGGTCATCCTTTTACATTCCTTGCTTGGTATCCAGGAAGTTCGGGGCCTTACAGGAGCCATTGAGCGATTAGGAGGACATCCGGACCATGGAGGTGATGCCATTGGATATGCGGGATCCAGCCCGGCTTCTCATTCTTCTCGAGGCTTGGACATACCTTGCTTTCCCACCCAGGGCTATCTTCAGGAGCAGGAAGAGCACCATCTTGACCACTGTCTACTTGGACTGGTACAAGAGGAAAATGGGAGTGACTCAGGTCATTCTGGGAGAGAGACGTCAGGCTTTATTGGGGGCTGACTGCGACTCGAGTAGGACTCTGTGAATACCCCATCCCGATGCAACGCGCATTCGGAAGTTTCAAATAATTAATTATAAAAATGTCGGACCGAAATGGGATATTCATTTAGTGACACTCGCTTTAAACCATATTAAAAATATTAGTTTAATTTTGAGAGTCACCACGCCACTTTGATATAGCCCAAAGCTTTGAAAAAAAAAGGCTAAACAGTTAATTGGGTTCGGGGGTCAAGTTACAACAGAAGAAGAAACACTATCACTCCTATTGCCCGACGGATCGGTCTTTCTAGCATGTGGGGTATTGGTTGTGTGCGGTGTTTACAGGAATAGATAGAAGAAACGGGATCATGCATAAGGAGGAGGGGAGAGAAAGAATTAATTAATGATCACACCCTAGAACCTTTGAGTTAGGCCCTCGGAAGGTGCACTAATCAACGTTCATCCTTGGGGGATTGTTGATCATGGGATAATTATAACTAAGGTGGAAGGTAAGAAATAGTTCCTAGATCCATTGGGTTTCTTGGGCGAAACCCTAGATCATCCTCGGCTATTGCATATTTAAATATATTAAAACAGTCCTAAATCTAGCATAAAGGAACAATTAAAATATAATAAACCTGCAAATATAATATGACAATAATAATAAAGAACAAAAAATATTAAAAAGAGTCTTACCAATTGTAGCAAGACTTTGGGGTCGAATCTAGGGCGATTCGAAGAGAGTAGGAAGAAGACGTGGGTAAAACAAGAGTAGTCTCGTTTCTCCCGAGTGAATTGTGTGTTGAAATTGGGAGCCGGGCACACTTCTATTTATAGTGCTTAGAATTAACCCTGTTTAGACTGGGCAGCCCGGGAAGGGTCGATCGGACCTTAAAAGTAAAGGGTCGATCGGCAGCGTAAGGCAAAGGGTCGATCAGGCACAAGGATGCTATGTTCGATCGGCACAGCGGCTCAATAAAGGGTCGATCGGCCCATTCAATAGGGAAGGGCCGATCGGCACTGATCCGCGTACTTTCCACATAGGCAATGACGAGGCGGGGTTGACCCGATTGGTTTAAGGGATTTTAGGGGTTTCTATTTAATTACACCAGGGCCGGGTAATTTAGAAATACCTTTTTTCGGACCGGGTACTAACTGAGTAGCCTCGGGCGACGCTTCTTGCTAAGACAAGTGGGGTTCGACGATAGAAATCGACATAGGATCCGTCTGAAAAAGGGATTTCAGGAGGTAAGAGAGATGATTTTGCGGATGCAAGGGTTGGACTCGAGTGAGTCACAAAAAAGATGACCGAGGAGTAGGTCAAGCGGCTGGACCCACGTCGGGTGGGCTACCTACGTGATCCCAAAAGGAATCCAAGCCAAGTCGTAGTTCGAAAAGAGCCGGGGCGTTTAGTACTCCGAGAAATGGCGGATCGTGCAACGTCTCAAACCAAAAAGATGCGATTTTGTGTGGGAATCACTGAGGAAATATGTGTGGACTGTGATGAGCAAGTCAAACTGGAATAGAATGTGCGGGAATCACCCAAAAATTTTGTACCAGGAGAGTTTGACTTCTACTGAGGTCACCCCAAAAATTGTAAAAAAGAAATGACTTCTGCGGGAGTCACCCTTTGTAGAGAAATTTGACTTCATGTGGAGTCACCCCAAAAATGTGATTTTGACTTACGGGAGTCACCCCAAAAATTGTGATTTTGACTTACGCGGGAGTCACCCCAACGTCCCGTCTCGCGGTCGGTCACCCAACGTCCGACTTCTGCGGTCGTCACGCCCAACGCTCACGACTCGCGGTGCGTCACCCAACGTGCCGACTCTGCGATCGTCACCCAAGAATACTCGAATTTTAACTCTACGTAGGAGTTACCGGAAAAAATAGAAATTTTAACTCGTGGAGTTACCCAGGAAAAAATAAGAAATTTGACTACGCGGGAGTCACCACCGAAAAAATAGAAATTTCGACTCTTGTGGGGAGTCATCCCGAAAAATAGAAATTTGACTCACGGTGGGAGTCATCCCGAAAAAATA
>JAFEMH010006910.1:60000-108713 GCA_022495995.1 Adenophora triphylla var. japonica | reverse complement strand
TTAAAAGCGTGACCGTAACCCTCCTCATAAGGCCCGGCGCTTGCCGAAGATAAGGATATATGGCTCGTAATGGGTGGATACCGGGGAGCGGTGAGTGCGAATCCAAAAGGCCGCTGAAGACATGAGGTTTCGAGGCATCGTAACAAAGAGGACCGAACGTGTCTTGACCACACCGAGGAACGTGACTACAAGGGTAATGTGCATACCGTGCTTGATGAGCAGGTGAGCAACTTGCGTAATGTACCAGGTGGAGAATTTGACGAGGAGCATTTGACCTTGTCGGACTTCCCAACCGGAGGGGCAAGGTAGAGCTTGGAGGATGTTGTGAATACGGTAAACCTGATGAAGTGGTGATAAGAGCCTGGTGGCCCATGTGATCTTTCAGTATCATAGGGGCAAGTGTGCTTCGAGAATTGGAGGAAGCAAGATGGTCCCTCTCGAACCATGGAGCACGAGAAGCGAATCTGTCCCAAAATGGCTTGCGTAGCCATGTCAAACCGCTGGGCTTGAGAAGTCGTGAACCGACCCATTCCGAGATGATGACCCGAACTGCATCGATGTTGTGAAGTAGTAATCGACCCCTTCCAGCCGGGGGCGGAAGCCAACCGATTCAATCCCGGTGGTGAGACACGAGAGGCACCGGGGCAGCTTTGACCTAGATCGGACTGTTGAGGAGTATCGGGCCGTAAAGGCCGAAATGTACCTAACCGACCAATTCCTGCATCGATGGCCCGGGCCGACCGAGGTTTTAGAGTAGCGAATCGACCCATTCCAAGTTGCGGCGTAAAACAGAGCGATTGAAACCCAAAGGTGAAAACCGAGAGGCGACGGGGGAAGTTGACCAATATCGGACCGTCGAGGAGTATTGATACAATGAGGCCAAGAGGCAGCCGAGTGATAGGTTGGGGATGCTTGTCCCATTAGCAGTTCCACACGAAAGGGAACAGGGCATTTGATGGTAGTTGGCATGCCCGGGAGGGTAATTAGTTCCAATCTTCGCATCAACCGTAAAGGTTCCATTAGGGTTGCGAACAATTGTTAGCCCCTGGGTTCCCGATACCTTCCAATAACCGATCGATCTGAGCCTCTTGATGTTGTCTTATCTCGTTCCAAAGATCTCGATTCCACCGCTCGGCATTTTGCGGATTTTCGGGGTTCGGAGTTGTACGTCCCCCACCGTTCTCCTCCCGAGTTGACCATTCTGAAACTTTGAGAAATGGGCGAAGGAGGAAATTGATGAAGTATCTCGACTGAATGACCGAGCCGAGCAAATGATGACCCGGGTCTTGATCCAAACTTTGCTTACCGTGGAAGGTACAAAGGGTGTGGTTCGGACTGGAAAGCGGAACAAAGTTGGTGTTTGGGCTTAGGGCTCATGCAACATGCGATTATTCGTTTAAATTTACTTAAAACATGTTTTATTAAACCTAATCGGTTGGAAAAGATTGCTCTTCTTTTCGCAAACTACTTTGGATCCCGGATCTGGGCCCCATCACTACGTCTATAAGCCCCTCGTATTCCACCCGTATTTCGACTTCCCAGGTGGAGCCCCGGCGAGGGTCTTATAGGGCAAGCGGGTCCCACCGACCGAAAATGAAAACGATCCTAAAAAGCCGGGCGGTAATCGAGTTTTAACGAGCATTCGATGTAAATTACGGACAAAGCCGACGTCAAAGTCAAGATCATGTCCGAGGGCTCGACAAAAAGTCGGCATGATTCGGACCGATAAACGTCCACGATTGATCTTGACTTGTCGTCAATTAGGCCGTAATTAGGCATGGAATAATCGTTAATCCTTGATGACTCGCTGTCATGCCGGGAGTCGTGTATAATTTGTGTCAGTCAGAGTCAAAGTCAAGGCGCCAGTCAATATCTGGTCAAAACCCGTGACGGAAAACCGGCAGGACTTCGACTGATTAGGGTCCCGAAAGATATTGACTATGTATGCCGACTAAGGCTTGAAAGGAAAGGTCTATACACAGACAGGGCATGACACAGACCAGACTAAAAACCAACCGGGTCTCGGACAAAGTGTGTCACGGACAAGTGCATGGTCGACACGAGGCTCCATGGGATGTTTGGGTAGTCCCGTGCTTGCACCGAGAGGCGTAATAAGACCAAACGGGCCGCGACAGGGATTTTCCCGGGTTAGGGACGTAGTGTGCAGTGTAAGGTCACGTGCGCGTAGTGTGCAAGCAGTCTATCTTCTTTTTCTGAGTAAAATAGAAATTTTCGCATGTGTCTTAAAAAGAATGATGCATGATTTTTATTTTTTTTGAAAATTTTCTTTTTTTTTTTTTGAAACTCCTTTTTTTTTTGAAATTCTTTTTTGAATTTTTTTTTGAAAGTAAATGCATACATAAGCACATAAACACATAATTCAAAATTCAAGTCAACGGGTCCGATAGTCAAAATTTTGACTTTTCCGAGGCGGCCAAAACAACACGAAAATGTGAAAAATCAACACACACCACAAATGATTTTAAATGCCGGGACGGAAGCTTGACCCTCAAAAGCTTTTTTTTTTTTTTTTGAAAACAATGATACCGGTACGTGGGATTGTTAAACCACAATTTATCCCCGACTCGTGTTAGGAGGTGATAACGGGAAGTTTAATGGTTTCCACCAATATACCAAATATCATTTTTTTAAAAATAAAGCTTATTTGTCCCCAGCGGAGTCGCCACTGTGATGTACCCGATTTTTGAAATCAAACGGAGTCGCCACGCCATTTTTATTTTGAGGGCCAAAACTTTGAAAAATGTCCGAAATAGGAGATTTGGGTTCGGAGGTCACGTTACACGCCAGGAAGGACGTTAGTGTGCACCCGGAATGCCTCGTAAAACGAGTCTTCCAAATATTCAAAATCATTTGTTTGTGTGTGTGTGTGTTACTTTGGCCAAAATAAGTTGAAACTGAGGAAAGTAAAAATTGGGAATTCTTTATTAGACTTTGGACAGATCCCATGATTTTTGATGTGATTTTTGGGTTGAATTTTGGTACACAAAAGATTTTTGAAAGTTGGAAACCATTTCTGCCAGAATGAAAAAGGCAGTGGACACTTAATTTTGAAATGGACTTTAGGGCTTGAAAACTCCAGAATCTGGGAAAAGTCCGAGAATGAAAAATGTTCAAAACACCTTAAATAAGGTTTCTGTAAAATAACTTTTCATTTTGGAGATTATTTGAGGACCCAAAACCTTCTGGAAATCTCAGATGTGAAATCTGGACTTCCAGAGACTGATGAACTGACCTTTAAAGGAAAATTTGAAAAATGGAGTTTTACTCACACAAAAAATAAAGTAAAAATATTTCTGGGAAGCTCTGGATGTTGGCTACAAAAAGTGTTTTGTAGTCAACACCAAATTCCAAGTTTATCTGTGTCCAAAAAATTAGACCATGGACTGGGGTCTTAGAAAATTGCTACTGGATAGCAACTTCTCAAGAAGGAAAACATGATTTTAAAGGGCGTTTTGCATCCATGCTTGTCCCCATTTCCCTAGGTTTTGATTAGTGATCACTTGAAATTTTAGTGGTGAATCAACTATATTAAACCATTCTTGGGGTACATTAGGACTAAGCACTTCATTTGCTTGGGAAGGGGAATTTTATCCTTTGAAAAAGAGATTTGATGTATGAAAATGATTTTTAGGGTTTTGAAAATGTGTTTTCTTTACAAGTAAGTAAGAACACTTTGAAAATAATGTTGATCCTTGTAGAAGATCATCCATGGATATGAACTTCCATGGTTATCTTCTTGGATCTAAGACAAGAAGATGAACAAACTACATTTTGGATATTGAAAATGCATGCATGGATGAATTTTAGGGTAAGGAGAGGGAGGTTATACCTATCTTCCTTGTGTTTTGTGTTTGAATGGATTCAAAGGCTTGAATGTGTTTAGGGCTTGAAAGTGTTTAGGGTTGATGATTTGAGTTGGTTAAAGAGAAAACAAGTAGATAACAATGAAGTCCTCTATGTTTTCTCTCTAATCCTCCTCCTAAGGGGTGATTTGAACTTGGATTGGTGTATGTATGAGAGTATGTATGAGAGTGTTTTGAAAGTATTTTGAGTGAGTGGGGTTTGGGAAAGATTGAAGAGAAAATGGTGGCAATTCAAGTGAATTCCCACTGTTTTCTCCCTATTTTTCGCCAAGGTGCTGTTGCTGTGAGTGATTTGTGTTGTGTAAACTGAGAGAGGAGGGTTCAATTTATAGGCCTCTGGAAATGTCAATAGGATCCACGCGGAGGGTATTGTAAAGGTGCCTGGTGCATTAAATGCTGCTCCAGGCTTTGAACAGGAAGAATATGAAATTGTCTATGGCTAAGAACTTATGAGACGAAACTCACAAGGTGAGATAAAACTCACAGGTGTTGTTCTTAGTGTTGATGACACTAACAACAACACATTCACCAATTCTAGAAAAAGCACAAATCAATAGAAATAAATATAATTTGCAGCGGAAGAATTAAAGCAATACACAAGAATATAATTTTTATCAAGTTATATAAATATATAACTTGATGGGTGCCTAAAAGGCAAGACCTTTCTATTAATAATATGAATTCAATACAAGGTCAAGGTTGTTCCTTAATGATAAACGAACCCTGATATAAGGAACAACATACACGAATTCTCTCTGTAAATAAACACTCAAAAACCTCACAAAAATATAAAAATCTATATGAAATATTCAAGTGTTGGACAAAGTGTTGCCGACACTGAATGGCAACACTTGAGAGCAGAATTCTACTTTTCTTGTGCAGATTTGCGTTTTCGAATTGGATGATCTTCAATGAAGATCCACCGCACTATTTATAGGCCACAAAGTCTTGGAGCCTACTCAAATGATCGCCTAATGCCTTGAGTTTGTTTCCTCATTTTATGCCTTCTCGCCTTCATTGTAGGAGACCTAGTCTTCTTTGCTTCTCATGCTTGTACCTCTTAGCTTTGATTGCCTTGTACTCGACTTGTTCTCCCCGTAATAGCTGAATAAAATATCTCCTGGCTTGGTCATCAATTAAACAAATAAACACATGTTTATTTGTTAACTTCTTCTTCTTCTTCGTGATTAACGCCCGGGCTGTTTCGTTGCCGATTTTAAGCTCATTTTAAGGTGACTAACTACCGTTATATAAACATTAATTTACCCATTAATATTTGTGAAAAATACAGTAACTAACTCGGTGTCGCCAATTCCAAATGGCAACACTTTTGGCAACACCAAACTGCAACACCGGTTTGCAACACTTGGGATGACATTCATGACAACACATGATCTAACATTAACAATCTCCCCCATAGTTACCGATTTCTTCACAAAATACCAATGTGATGATCTTTTCAAAAACAGCTTAGTCAAACTTAACTAAAACCACAAAAATGCCACGAGATTTTGATAGCGGCAACATAAACCTTCGTGCAATGTTTTGAAATATTTTTCAATCCAAAACATCAACCATTAAGTAAATGAAGTATCAAAATCTTTACAAAAATCTCCCCTTAATACGAAATTAATAACTAACCAAAATAATTATTAAAATCTTAAACCAACCATTCCACCATTCAACAAAAAACATCCATCCAAGTTTGAAGAAAATTCCACCGAAACAAAGAAAAAAATAAACAATAAATAAAATTTGTTTAAGCATTACAAACCAAAATAAAACAAATAAAATTGTTTTTGTTCCAAACCACCAAAATCAACCACCATTCAAACCAACCATCTTTAAACCGCATTTCCACTCTCCTTCACCTCCCTCTCGCCGTCCCACTTGGCCCAAAGACCATTTCCACTCCATCATCATCATCACGCCTTGGTGGCTTATCTCCCTATTTTGGAAGAAATCAAATCCACCATTTTCATCATGTCATGCGCATGTCCAACCACCCCCGAATTATCGAGTCAATGTGCTTGACTCGACTATTGAAAAAATTAAGTACCATAGCAAAGCATCAACCATTACAGGAGCCACTGTTGCCAGAAGTGTTGCTGGGCTTCAGTGGGCGACACTTGGGGCTACACCGGTAGCAGGCGTAGAACTGGAGGAGCATTTGTAACCAAAACCCAAGGTAAATCCCCGTGCCTATCACCTTCAAAGAAAGTGTTTGGTAATTCTGTAATAAACAGGCTTTTCAGAGATATTATCACCATTCCAAGGCTTAAGGTTTTGGTACATTAGGACTTGGAAAATAAGGGAAGGAAAAATGAAGGAGGAGGTCTTTTCTTCTTAGCCCATGCAGCAAGGTGAGCAAATACAAGTCTCCCAAAGTTAACTCTTTGTTTCTTGCCTAGTTTGTACAACAAATTAGCTTGCTCAAAAGTGACCGTGTTCTCGTTTGCCGTAGGAAGCCAATTTGTTATACAAATCTTGTGGAGCACGCTAAACAAAGAAGTGAGATGGGTAGACCTAAAGTGATCGCACCAAATGGTGATTCTCCCTCCAGCTTAAAAAGGTGGCTAAGGCATTAGGATCATATTCCAAACTCTCATCTTCGACATTAGGGAGGCCGAATGCCTTGTTGATGATCAAGGGATTAAAATCATAGATATTGCCCCTAACAAAAATCTTTCCATAATGAGGGGTATTCCTATCATCAATATTATCCCTAAGATGAGCATAGAAATTCCTAACCACACTTTCAATGTACGATGACACTTTAGTCACCGTAGGCAAAAACATCCTATCCTCCAAAAACCGATACACACCTAACTCCTTGAATTGAGTCACATACATATTCTTTTCATTCAGAATTTTCTTCTCGTAATCTTCAACAAACTTATCTAAATTTGTTTCACCATAAAATTCATCCGAAAGAAAAGGACGTTCATAAAATCCAAAAGACTCATAATCTCGACTTTGTATCCCGAGAGGGATTAGGAGAGTGTACCTCGTGCCAGGAAATAGGAGAATACGAAGGAGAACTCGGTGTGCTTTGGTCTTGGCGGCAGGTGTTGCTTCTGTGTGTTGCCATTTCATCGGCAACACTTGGGGCGACACCACCGTAAATTTTCTGTTTCTTCTTCAACTTGGACCGAGCTTCAAAGAAGGGTTTCTTCATCTTCCAACCAAGTTTCTTCATCCTCATCGAAGATGATGAGGGCTCTTTTGTCTCTTTAAAAGCCGGGTCCGAACCTTCCTGACGAAATGTTGAGAGAAGAACTCGAGCTATCCTCCACATTTACTGGATCATCAGCCGTGTTGGAAGGAATCTTGGACCTGAACAAGGTTTTGATCCTCTCAGATTGTCTACGCACTCCACCCCTAAAAGACGAAGAGGCATCAACCGCCTTTCTCTTCTTGGTCTTCTTTTGAGGGGCGAAGGTGAGCTCTATGGAGGGGGTAGCTTCTGGAAGATTAATAGGAATGGGAATTTTGGAAGGATCATAGACAACAATGTCTAATGAGGGTGAGGTTGAGGGTGTGGCCGAAAGTGTCGCAGGGGATATCTCCATTGGAACGGCGACATTTGAGGCAACACTAGAGGGAGCTAGAGGCGAAATTTCCATGGGTGATGAAATTTGGGGTGAATTTTTGGTGCTTGCCATGGAAGATTGAAGAAGAATGAGGAAGACGAAGAACAGGGCAAGGGTTTCGGTTTAACGCCTAGAGAGAGAGAGAGCAACGAGAAGAGAGAGAGTGAGGGTTTAGAGAGGTTTTAATGAGTGAATAGTGGTAGGATTTAATTGATTTGACAATGTCAAATTAATTAAATCTCCACTTATCTCTCAAAAATCCCAACAAACTCAAGTGTTATCCGCCATTTTTAAAATTTTTTTTTTTTTTTAATTTTTATAATTTTTATAATTTTTAATAATAACTAAACATAATTTTAGTAATATCCATAAAATTGTGTTTTTCAAAATTCAAAGTGATGAATTTTAAAAAATAGATATTACAAAATTACACTTAGATTGACAAAAATTTTTGCTAAAAACCTTTTAAATTTCACAAACTCTAAATATAAGCAAATAGACTTTTGGAGATTTAAAATTTAATTAACAAAAACAAAAATAAGAAAATAAAAAAATTAATGTAGCATCTACTAATGTGTTACTAGCAATGTTGCGTGACACACAAGGCAACATTTTTAAATAAAATCCCCTTGATATTTTTTAACATATATAACTATACTTTCTTAGGCAATTTTTAAGCACACTTTACACTTTCTTTATTTACAAGGAAGCATCGTAGTAGCGAGCTCCGTGCCCCGAGTTTTTTATTAAAGTGTAAAGCTACAATTAGTAAGTTTTATACCTTTCAAGTAGGGTATCTTTGTAGTAGCGAGCTCCATGCCCCTAATACTTAGTATAAAACACTACATTATATTCCCTTTGGGAATTTCCACAAGCTTTGCCTTTTTCAATATCAACAACAATGTGAGTGACTTTGTCACTTTTTAGCACAAAGGGGTATTTTATAAAAAAATGTTAACCTTAAGAATGTACACATACTAGAACAGAAAGGTCAGTAAATGCCCCTCATTTGGGATTAAACAACTATATATATATATATTTTTTTTGTTTAAATTTTAAAGATAATGTACAACTCATACAAAGTGTTGACGGTGTTGGTAACATTGAGCATAACACTAATGATTTATAGAAAACATAGACCAAGAGATTTTTTCAAACTTGAAAATCTCTCATGGTCCAAGGCTTTGGTCAAAATATCAGCAAGTTGATGTTTTGTATCAATATGCTCTATTTGGATCAATTCCTTTTCTACTAAATCTCTTAAAAAATGATGGCGGATATCAATGTGCTTAGTGCGTGAGTGTTGTACAGGGTTTTTGGAAATATTTATAGCACTCAAATTGTCACAATACATGGTCAAGATATTACTATCAAGACCATAGTCATCAAGCATGTGTTTTAACCATATTAGTTGTGAACAACAACTCCCTCGTCGCCACATATTCGATTCAAGATCGAGAGAGAAACACGGTTTTGCTTGCGACCGTACCATGACACTAGATTATTACCCAAGAAAAACAACCCCCACTAGTACTCTTTCTGTCATCTATATCCCTGCCCAATCGAGTCACTAAAACCAACTAAGTTGGTATTAGTGTCTTTGGTGAACCCGATTCCCAATTCACTTGTCCCAGACACATACTTGATGATTTTCTTGACAAAGATTTAGGTGAGAAATTTTAGGAGCAGATTGATATCTAGCACAAACACCTACGCCGAACATTATATCGGGACGGCGGCGGTAAGATAAAGAAGACTACCTATCATGGATCTATACAGAGTTGGGTCAACATCCTCCCCGCCCGATCTTTGGTTACCTTAAGAGATGATCCCATAGGTAATTTAGAGCTCTTGGCACTCTCCAATCCAAATCTTTTCACCGGACTCTTAGCATACTTGCTCGAGTGATGAAAGATTCCATCATTCGATTGTTTCACCCGCAATCCTAGGAAATAATTAAGTTCTCCTATCATGCTCATCTCAAATGTAGATGTCATAGCTTCCACAAAATTTTGTAAACATGTTTTAGATGTGGAACCATAAACTATGTCATCAACATAGATTTGAGCAATGACAAGCTCTTTATTTTCCCTAAGAATAAATAATGTCCTATCGGCTTCTCCTCTAACAAATCCATATTCAAGAAGGAAGCTTGTTAGACGCCCATACCATGCACGAGGAGCTTGTTTTAAGCCATATAAGGCCTTATCAAGTCTCGTATACATGCATGGTCCGGTGGAATGGGTCTTCAAACCCTTTGGGTTGCTCAACATAGATCTCTTTATCTAAATACCCATTCAAGAAAGCCGCTTTGACATCCATTTGGTGCAATGTGATTTTGAGATAACAGGCTATAGCAAGAAGAAGTCTTATTGACTCAATTCTAGCCACAGTGCAAAGGTCTCGTCAAAGTCGATTCCTTCCACTTGTGTATAGCCTTGAGCCACAAGACGAGCTTTATTACGAACAATATTACCCAATTCATCAGATTTGTTTTTGTAAATCCATTTAGTTCCAATAATGTTAGAATTTAAAGGACGTGGAACTAAACACCAAACCTCGTTACGGGTAAATTGTTCAAGCTCTTCTTGCATAGCTTGAATCCAGAATTTATCATTTAAGGCCTCAATCACATTTTTTGGTTCAACAGAGGAAACGAAACGAGTGTTTTACCCGAGAGTATGTGGAGGACATACACACATATCTAACCATATCTCTGTAATCAAGCCGGCTCCTTGTTCCTTGTTTCTAACCCCTTCATTAACATCACCAATTACTTGAGTAATGGGATGATAATTTCTAATTCGAGTGGGGATCTCTCCGCCTTGATGGTACACCAATCCATCTTCTCCTTCGAGTCCTTGCTCTCGGAATTTCCAGCCACTGTTCTGTTCTCTGTGTTGCCTCAGGTGTTGCCATTTCGGGCGACACTTGGAGCAACACTTGAATGCGTGGCCGCAATGGCTGAATCGGTCACATTCCAGCCCTTTGTTCGACTTCTTCTAGTAAGGTCGAGGTATATCATCACTGGTTCTCTGTGGCACTCAAGTAATCGTTAAATTCAATATTTACCGATTCTTGAATCACTTTTAACCTCAAATTATAGACACGATAAGCATGACTGTTTTGAGAGTAGCCAAGAAAGATGGCTTTGTCACTCTTAGAATCAAGTTTTCCTAAGTATTCCCGGTCATTTAAAATGTAACACAAACACCCAAACACATGAAAATAGTGAACCGTAGGTTTCTTTCCATTTAAAATCTCATAGGGTGTCATAGTTGTACCGGGTCTTAAGAAAACTCTATTTGTAGTGTGACAAGCCGTGTTTAATGCTTCGGCCCAAAAACCTTTAGAAATATTTCTAGCAATTAGCATAACACGAGCCATTTCCATTAAAGTCCTATTTTTCCTTTCAAAGAACACCATTTTGTTGTGGTGTTTTGGAGTCTTGAAAACTTCATGGTGTATCCCCTTTTTTACTACAAAAAGTAGAAAAGGAGATGTTTTCAAATTCTCTACCATGATCTGATCTTATTCGAAAAATAGGAGAACAAAACATGTTTTTGATTTTAGAGACTAAGTGAGTAAATTTATCAAAAGTTTCAGTATTTTCTCTTAAGAAATACACCCATGTAAACCTAGAAAAATCATCAACTATCACATAAACATACTTCTTACCTCCCAAGCTTTCTACCTCAATAGGACCCATCAAGTCCATATGTAGAAGCCGAAAACAATGTGTTGTTCTGAGTGTTGCTCATTGTGTTGCTCAACACCGTGAGCAACACGAGTTTGCTTACCCTTTTGACAGTCACCACACATCACGGTGTTTTTGAGGTCTAGTTTAGGAACACCTTTGACGGCATTATGTTTGATAATCTTCTCAAGATTTCTATAATGAGAATGACCTAACTTTTGATGCCATAACCTAATATCATCAAGTTTTGTCAAATTGCACACTGATTTATTACCAACCAGATAGCAATTATCACTTGATCTTATTCCAGTCATGACACAAAAGTTAGTGTTATCAAACACTTCACAGGTATTTTTATTGAATTTTACCTCCAAATTGTCATCACATAGTTGGCTAATGCTAATTAAATTAGCAAGTAAACCATCTACGTGCAAGACATTTTTCAAAGGAGGAAAACCAACAATATCCAGTGTTCCTTTACCAACTATTTCACTCTTGCCTCCACCACCATAAGTCACAGAGCCTCCTTGAATAGGTTGGTACTCTGTTAGGAATGATTTTGTACCCGTCATATGACGTGAACAACCACTATCAAAGTACCAAGTTCCTGCAATGTTAGTCCTTAAAGCTGTATAAACAATATAGCATTTCAGTTTTCCTTGGGTAACCAACCCTTTTTTGAAAATCTGGATTTCTGTTCACCAGTTGCCATAAGTGTTGCCCCGAGAAACCGGCGACACTTGAGACGACACTTGAAGACCGGACATTTTCTTTTGTAGGAAAATGCAATGCGGTTTTAAATGTCCAGCTTTGTGACAAGTATCCACACTCATTGGATTGATCGGAGGAATCACTAGAAGTGCTACCCTTTTCCTTGACACGCTCTTTTACAAAACAATTTTTAGTTTCAACATCAAACAAGGAAGAGGTAATACTTTCAAGTGATTCTTGGAATCCAAGACCAGCTTTCAGAGGCTTAATCAAATTGAGTATTTCATCCAATTTGGATAAACTCGTGTTGAGTTTTTTGAAGGTGGATTCGGCTAGGTTGAGTTTGGCCTTGATTTTATCAAGATCCAATTCTCTCCTACCGAGTTGAGCTTCTAGCCGAGTCAAGGAGTTCTTAAGATCCCGATTTTCCTTTTTCAAGAAAACCACCATCTTATTCTCCTTTTTCCATTCCACGAGGAGAGATTTATAGAGGTTTTTTAATTCACAAATAAGTTCATCTTTATCAAGATTATCCTCTATAATCTCTTCGAATTTAAATCAGTTGAACCATGCAAATTAAGATCATTTAAAGAATCATACCTGCCGAGTGTTGTGCCAAGTGTTGCCAATTCCTGGACGACACTTGGGGCAACACTTTCTCGAAGAAGTCACCAATGTTGTGTCAAGTGTTGTCAAATCTGTGACGACACTTGAAGTAACACTCTCGCCGAAGGTAGCTCCTCTACCGTGGCCATCATGACTACTTGCTCCGTCTGTTCTTCTTTCTCGGTTCCTTCCTCCTCTCCATCACTAAGAGATACCCACAAGTTTTTGCCCGCCTTTCTCAAGGTGTTAGCACATTCATTGGCATAGTGACCCCAACCGGAACAAGCATGACATTGAATAGATTCAATGTACTTAGGATCGGACCGGATCTTTTCCGAGGATGCACGCCTTGGTGGGATATCCTTTTGATTTGGAGGAGGACTTCTCCTTGGCACAAAACTAGAGGTTTTGGCCGTTTGGTCCTTAGCCTTTACCTGCACTTTGTTAAATTTTCTAACCATAGAGTTATATCTCTTTGCAAGTAAAGCTACACTAGTATTTTCATCTAACTCCTCGAAGACTTCATCTTCATCGTCCACACATGTGTCCGAAGATTCGACTTTTAAGGCAATATTCTTGCCTTTAGAAGCCTCCGTTTGTTCATTGAGATTCAACTCAAAGTTTTTCAAAATACTCATTAAGGAGTTGATGTCCATTGTTGAAAGATTATGGGCCTCTTCAATAGCCGAAACTTTAATATTAAAACGTTCGGGAAGAGTACGAATAGCTTTTGAAACAAGTTGTTTATTTGTAAAAGGCTCCCTAATACTTGACAAGCATTTGAAATATCAATCAACTTTTCAAAATAAGACGAGATGTCTTCGTTTTCACCCATTCTTAATCTTTCAAATCTACTAGTGAGACCTCTAAGCTTTGTTTCTGACATCGCCATCTCCTTCACAAAATCTTTGTAAAGTATCCCAAGCATCTTTTGCGAGAGGGGACTATTTTGAATGAGTTTGAACATATGCATGTCAACCCATTCATAGATGGCATTCAGTGCCTTTTCATTGAAACTAGCAAGATTATTCTCTTCAATTGTCCACTCGAATTCGTGTTTGACTTGAACGTCACCATCGTCATCCGGAGGAAGCATTGGAACAGAATAACCATTTAAAATAGATCGCCAAGCCCGAAGATCAATTGATTTGATATGCGAGCGTAGGCGAATCTTCCAATAAGCATAATTAGATCCGTCTAAAACCGGTAATCTTTTTTGATTAGGGTTTAGGATCATAAGCCATGACAAAAGGATCTAAACACTTAGTATATCAAGTGCTAGGCTCGATACCAATTGAAATTGTCTATGGCTAAGAACTTATGAGACGAAACTCACAAGGTGAGATAAAACTCACAGGTGTTGTTCTTAGTGTTGATGACACTAACAACAACACATTCACCAATTCTAGAAAAAGCACAAATCAATAGAAATAAATATAATTTGCAGCGGAAGAATTAAAGCAATACACAAGAATATAATTTTTATCAAGTTATATAAATATATAACTTGATGGGTGCCTAAAAGGCAAGACCTTTCTATTAATAATATGAATTCAATACAAGGTCAAGGTTGTTCCTTAATGATAAACGAACCCTGATATAAGGAACAACATACACGAATTCTCTCGTAAATAAACACTCAAAAACCTCACAAAAATATAAAAATCTATATGAAATATTCAAGTGTTGGACAAAGTGTTGCCGACACCGAATGGCAACACTTGAGAGCGAGAATTCTACTTTTCTTGTGCAGATTTGCGTTTCTGAATTGGATGATCTTCAATGAAGATCCACCGCACTATTTATAGGCCACAAAGTCTTGGAGCCTACTCAAATGATCGCTAATGACCTTGAGTTTGTTTCCTCATTTTATGCCTTCTCGCCTTCATTGTAGGAGACCTAGTCTTCTCTTGCTTCTCATGCTTGTACCTCTTAGCTTTGATTGCCTTGTACTCGACTTGTTCTCCCCGTAATAGCCGAATAAAATATCTCCTGGCTTGGTCATCAATTAAACAAATAAACACATGTTTATTTGTTAACTTCTTCTTCTTCTTCGTGATTAACGCCTTTGGGTGTTTTTCGTTGCTGATTTTAAGCTCATTTTAAGGTGACTAACTACTGTTATATAAACATTAATTTACCCATTAATATTTGTGAAAAATACAGTAACTAACTCAGTGTCGCCAATTCCAAATGGCAACACTTTTGGCAACACCAGTGGCAACACTGGTTTGCAACACTTGGGATGACATTCATGACAACACATGATCTAACATTAACAGAATAAAATTCAAAAATCCAGCAGTTTATGTTTTTCAACTTGCCCAATTCGGATTTTTCCAATTTCTTTTGCTTTTTGAGATTCTTTCCTTGGTTTATCTTTAAATGGCAAACCCTAATCTACCCTTGGTTGGTTAGAAATGTTAAAAATGTTAGAAATGTTAGGAATGTTAAAACTTCCGTTAATTTTCTAACGAAAATGCTAACAACTCAAATTGGAGTACTTACAGGTATATGGGTTGAAAAGTCATGATTGTCACGTATTATTGGATAGGTTGCTACCCATTGCATTTAGATACATTCTCCCTAATGAAATATGGGTTGCCCTAACAGAATTGAGTGAATTCTTCAGAGCATTGACTTCCAGCACTCTTCGTGTTGAGGATATGAAAAGACTCGAAGAGAGCATTGTGGTGACAATATGCAAGCTTGAAAAGATATTTCCGCCATCTTTCTTTGATCCAATGGAGCATTTACCAATTCACCTAGCTTATGAAGCTAGAGTTGGAGGACCTGTTCAGTATAGATGGATGTATCCATTTGAACGGTTTTTGGGGAGTTTGAAAAAGAAAATGAGCAATAGAGCAAAAGTTGAGGCATCTATGTCTGAATCAGTGATTGTCGACGAAATTGTGTCGTTTGTTTCAACATATTTTCACCCAGACATTGAGACAAGGTTCAATAAAGTGGGATGCAATTATGATGGGGGAGTCACTGATCATGATGGAAAAATTTCAGTTTTTTCTTCTCCTGGTCGATTCCTTGGCAATAGAAAGTGCACGCGCATGCTAAGCAGAAAAGAATTAGAAGCGGCTAAACTCTATATTCTCCTTAACTGTGCTGAGGTCGAGGACTACTTGAAGTAAGCATTCTTCATTTGTTATTAAGTAATGTTAATCCTAATAACTTTAATACGAACTAAGCAACTTTATGTTCTCCTTGAATGCAGTATGTTCGAAGAACAGGCTGGAGACATTGCGCCTGAATTGATTTCAATAAGGACAGACAACGAATTTCCCTCCTGGTTTAATAATTATGTAAATGCTAATTCATTAATTCAATGTTTTTAATAGAATTTGAATTATGAGTTTTTTACTATCTATGTGTTTTTATTTAGATTTTGAACAACCTTGGAGATGCAAAAGCTGCGAGATTACAAGCATTAGCACACGGTCCGTCCTTAAGAGTGAATGTATATAAGGGATATTTTTTCAATGGCTACGTATTCCACACCGAAGAATATGGCCAAACGAAATCAACTTGGAATAGCGGGGTCAATCTCAAGGAAAATCTCGATTATTATGGCGTATTGAAAGAAGTTATTGAATTGGAGTACTTGCTTGGAAATTCTGTAGTTCTTTTCAATTGTGAGTGGCGGGACGCTGAGCGAGGCATTACAAAACATGGCACTTTTGATCTCGTTGACTTAAAGCATTCTTCTAGGCATAATGGTGATGATGTGTTCATTCTTGCATCTCAAGCACAACAGTGTATATGACCCCTACCCCCGTCGACGAAGAGAGTCTAGCGGATGGTGGGCCGTATGGAAAACCAAAGCAAGAAGCACTTTTGATATACCATTGCGTGCAAAAACGTCTACTTCAAATATTGATTCATCATTAAATGATTGTTATCAGGAAGAGGAAATGCCTATACCTCCGATTATTTCCTTGAATGATAATGTCGAGGATGAAGCAATAATGGCCGAAAACACCCGTCCACTAGGGCAGGAAGTCACTTTCAATGAAATCGATGATGACAATGTGGAGGATGAGGAAGGAGAAGGGTATATATCTGGGTCCGATGATGAAGATGGGGAAGAAGACGACGACGAGGAAACTAGTGAAGAAGAAATTGAATTTTGTAGTGATAGTGATCAAGATTGTAGTGAATGAATCGCTTTAGTTTTAATTCGTATAATGTTTTGTATATAATGTTTACATTTTATATCACTTATCACTGTAATATTATATCTATCTCATGATTTTCAATTTTACTTGGTTACTCTTTACATGCTATGTAATATTACATCTATCTCATGATTTGGACAATAAATGATTCCTACTATTTAAATGCAAACTGCAAACATCTTACTCCATAATTTACTTGGACATGTAGTTATTAATTTGTATGTCATCGTGTGAAAAGGTTGTTGGAAAAAAATAAATAAATAAGTAAAAAAAAATAATAATAATAATAATAATAATAATAATAATAAATAATAATAATAATGGACATAAATATAATAATAATAAATAAAAAATAAAAATAAAAATAAAAATAAAAATAAAAATAAAAATATACATATATGTATATATATAAATATCATTATTGTCTATTAAAATTGCTTGAATAGTCGATAGTTGAAATATTTCGGTTGCATTAATCCTATTGTTCTCTGAGTGTATACTAGACATATATGGTTGATTACACACTGTCGATTCTAATCGATAGTGTTTGATTGACCTAGTCAACGTCGTGCACTTGGAGACCATGGGGTTATGCTGCCAAAATTTCTTGATTTTCGATTATAAAGCAAGTAGACAAAGTGATATTTGCAATTCATACGTGTATTTCGGGATGGGATAGAAGCCAACCCCACTACTATCACGTACAACCACTACCATGGGGTTAGGCCTTTGGAGTGGAAAATCTCAAGTTTTGCACAAGATTAGGCCCAAAGATTGAAACTTTGATTAATTATTATAATAGTAAATCTACTTTCAAAGTTTCAATCTTTGGGCCAAATGCTTGTGCAAAAGACTTGATATTTTCCACTCCAGCTCATTATAAATGTAAACCCTCTCTCTCTCTACCCCTCTCTATTTTGTTAATTTTGTGGTGGTGGTGGTAGTGGTGATATACGTAGTAGTATTAGTAATAGTAGTGGTAGTAGTGGTGGTAGTAGCTGTAGTAGTGGTAATAGTGGTGGTGGTAGTACGTAGTGGTGGTGGTAGTAGTAGTGATGGTGGTAGTGGGACTCTTTTCACATAGTGTATATTGGCTGCAAACATCTTACTCCATAATTTTCTTGGACATGTAGTCATTATTTTGAATGGTTCCTACTATTTAAATTTTGTTCTACTTGATAATATTTTCTGTCTACATATATAATATACTAGTTTAGATATATTGGGTCGAGGTGGCAATCGTTCAAAGAGAGAGAAGGTTGCGAGTTTTGTCCATCGTCTTGTTTCACCAAGGACGGGAGGGAGGGGATCTACTTCTGGTTTTGGACGTAGTGAACCATCCGGGCGGGTTAATTTGGACGCAATTATTAATGAGAAAGGAAAAATGGAAATATCTATCTCTCCCAGTGGCCAATAAGTATTATTTAATTGTAAATGTCATATATATAATGTTTACATTTTATTATTGTCTTTTTATTTGTATATATATTGATATATTGTTTTTTAATTAATATCTTAATAGGTTTATACATGCATGGTGGTGGTAGCGGTAGCAGCAGCGGCAGCGCTCGTGGTTGTTAAACATGATTTTTCATTGACATGTAATTAAACAAACAAACAAACATATGTAGTTTCTCTTTCCCTTTTCCCTTTTCCCCGGATTTTCCCCGGCCGTTTCCCCTTCCCTTTTCCCCTTTCCCCTTTCCCCTTTCCCTTTCCCCCTTTTCCCGGCCGTTTCCCCTTTCCCCTTTCCCCGGTCGTTTCCCCTTTTCCCTTCCCCTGTCGCTTGATTTGGACAAACATATGTATTTTATTTGATGTACAAGCGAAACAGGTTGTTTGTGTGTGTTTGTAGTTTGTAATTGTATTTGTTTAAAACAGGTTGTTTGAACAGGTTTACAGCCTTTTACAGGTGGTTTAATAATAAAACAGAATTTTTTTAAATCGCCGATTACGAGAAATTTCCGTCGGTAAATTAATAAAAAAAAATAAATAATACTAATTTTCGGCGGAAATATCCGTCTGAAAATAATAAAAATTAAAAAAATAAAACTCATTACCGACGGACATATCCGTCGGTTTATGGTTTAGATTTCCGACGGACATATCCGACGGTAAATTTTTTCGTTTCCGACGGTTATAACTGTCGGTAATGGGTTTTATTTATTTATTTTTTTTAATATTTACCGACGGATATTTCCATCGGTAACCTCCGGCAATTGCTCCGGTTAACCGGCCGGCGTTACTCATTTTCGACGGACGGTTTCCGGCGGAATTTCAGATTTTCCGGCGGACAATCCGCCGGTATTTCCGGCGGAATTAGTCCGTCGGTATTACCAACCAATTATTTTCGACGGAACCCGACGGACGAATTCCGTCGGTAATATCCATTTACCGACGGAAATGTGGAATTACCGACGGAAATTTCCGTCGGTAAAAGGCCTGTTTCTAGTAGTGAATTGCAAAGAGGATATCGTGTACCTTTAGAAGGAAAAGATGACAGAGCCGACAATGGTTTGGGCGATGTTACTTGATTGCAAATGTAGTCACGCAAACCTGCAGGAGGAACATGGGGTCGTTGAGAACGACGCAAGAAAGGTTCTGTTTGTTGTGAATCGGTGGCAGGAGCAGATTCCATTTGTGTTGGTTCCTCAGTTGGAGTCTCGGAAACAGAAACAACAGAATCTGGAACAGCAACAGGTAAAACTGAATCTGTATTGGGCAAGGAATTTGGAATTGATTCAAACGTAAATGTGTTTGTTGGGATAGAGGACCAACCGGACTAGACATCGGAGCAAAAAGGGTTTTGCGGTTTTGGCTATGCGGCTGACCGCATGTGCGGCCGACCGCATGTGTGGGATTGGCTGGGCTGGGCCTTGCGGCTGACCGCATGTGTGGGTTGGCTGGGCCGGGCCTTGGGCCTTGCGGCTGACCGCATGTGTGGGTTGGCTGGGCCGAGCCTTTGGCTTCGTGTCGCTCTGTTGACAGGGGAGCAATTTCCTGGGCCGGGCTTTAGGCGTAATTTCTGCAACCCTTGTCCATCTAGGGTTAGGTTTGACTCCCTTATATATATAAGTTGTATTCCGCCCCCCAACCAAATTGTAACAACATATTTTACATACATAGTGCAAGATCCTGGCTTGGTAGTGCCCCCAGACGTAGCCAATCAATTTGGTGAACTGGGTTAACAATTTCTTGTGTTCTTTTCTGTTTCGTTGATTTCTTGTGCTTGGTTTGTGTGCACTAATTATTCTTGTAGGTTTGCTTGGGTGTGGAGGGCCATATTCACAACAACTGGTATCAGAGCTCTTGGTTCAGGATCAAGGGAGTTGTTTCAAGCAATCAAGAATGGGCAAGGACAAACAAGCGGTGGAGAAATTCGATGGGTCTGATTTCGGATATTGGAGGATGCAGATTGTAATGCCCTAGTTATATATATTGGTTTTTTGTCATTGTTTTCTCCTTGTGCCGTGATCTTGAGAGAGAGAGAAACAAGCTTAGATTTATTCACTATTGTATTGTGAGAGATTGTGAGATTGTGTGATTGTTTTTCACCTTGATCATCTCCTTGTACTCTTCTTGATTATAGTGGATTGATTCTCCGTCGCCCGTGGACGTAGCCAAGTTGGTGAACCACGTAAATCTCTTGTGTTCATTGTTTTTCCAATTTTGTTTCGTATTTTTATTGTTCTTGCTATTTGTTGGGGTGCAAACCCAATCCCACATCGACAATTGAACAAAGTATTGTCAGGTTTATAAGAGCACACACCCACTTCATTAGTATGAGGCCTTTTGGGAAGTTCCCAAGAGCAAATCCGTGCGGGCCGGACCCAAAGCGGACAATATCATACTAATGTGGAGTGGTGGGGATGGTCGCGGTCCCTACAAATGGTATCAGAGCCATGGTTCGGATGTTCCGGCCTGGGTGGACCGTGTGTGTGCAATTATAGTGGTGGTGGGATTCCCTCTTGTGTGACTTTGCGGATGGTGTCTTCGCTTGTGTGGTCCTTGGTTTGAGGGGAGGATTGTTGGGGTGCAAACCCAATCCCACATCGACAATTGAACAAAGTATTGTCAGGTTTATAAGAGCACACACCCACTTCATTAGTATGAGGCCTTTTGGGAAGTTCCCAAGAGCAAATCCGTGCGGGCCGGACCCAAAGCGGACAATATCATACTAATGTGGAGTGGTGGGGATGGTCGCGGTCCCTACAAACCAAGAGCTCTGATACCAGTTGTTGTTGCAATGAAGAATGGGCAAGGACAAACAAGCGGTGGAGAAATTCGATGGGTCTGATTTCGGATATTGGAGGATGCAGATTGAAGATCTCTTGTACAACAAAGATCTCTACAAGCCTCTGAAGGGAGTCAAACCGGAAGACGAAGATCAGGAAGAATGGGAACTCATGGATCGGAAGGCTTTAGGGGTGGTGAGATCTACTTTGTCAAAGTGGATCGCGAAGACTACCAAGAAGGCTACAACCACCAAGGAGCTATTGGATTATCTTACTGAGAGATTTGAAACTCCGTCTGCTGCAAATAAGGTTGATTTGATACGCAAGATGGGTAGTCTCAAGATGCAAGAGGGAGGATCCTTGGCTAAACACATTGATGAGTTTATGGATGTCATAGATTCATTGATCTGCGGTGGCGATCAAGTTCGATGACGAGGTTCATGCATGTCCGTTGCTAGCTTCTTTACCGGCAAGTTGGAGCGGAACGGTGACTCGCAATCAACGCTTCACAGTAAGAATAAATTGAAGTATGATGATGTTAAAGACTTTCTTTTAGGTGAAGAAAATCGCATGAAGAAGTTGGGGACATCAAGTGCTTCGGGATCGGCTTTGGCTACTACTAGTAGGGGGAAGCCGGGTACTAGCAAACAGGGAAGGACCGAATCAAGGGAGAACGTTGTGAGTGGTAAGGTCAAAGCTGTGGAGAACAAACCAAAGGTTGCAAAGGGTTCTGTTCAGTGCTATTATTGTAAGGAGTTGGGACACTTTAAGAGGGATTGTCCAAATCGTAAGGGCAATCAGGCGAATGTGGCAATCGAAGGTGACGATGTACTGGTTCTGAGTGTTAGTAGTGCACTAGAATCATGGGTGCTGGATTCGGGGGCATCATTCCACTCTTGCGGGCATAAGGAAGAGATGGAGAATTATACTTCCGGTGATTTTGGGAAGGTCTATCTAGCTGATGGGGAGCCTTTGGAAATCAAGGGGAAGGGGGATGTCAGAATAGGAGCATCGGACGGGAAGGTTCTACATCTGAACGGGGTTCGACACATTCCGGGTTTGAAGAAGAACTTACTTTCATGGGCGGTTGGATGATGAGGGTTACAAGGTGACTTTCGGCTGCAGAACCGGGTTATTACCAAGGAGGATTGTGAGATCGCTCGGGGTAATAAGGAGGGTACTTTGTATTTGGCGAACAACACCAAGGATAGTATTGCGGTGGCAGCAGCCCAAGGGTGATACCGATTTGTGGCACCGTCGATTGGGTCACATGAGTGAGACAGGATGAAGGTACTTTGTTCCAAGGGTCTACTACCGGGTTTGAAGACAGCCAACGTGGGGATCTGCGAAGATTGTATGTTTGGCAAACAAGGGAGAAGTAATTTCTCAAGGACAGTAGGGGATTGAGGGAAGCAAAGTTGGAATTGGTTCACACGGACTTGTGGGGGCCATCTCCGGTTACATCTCTCGGGTGGTGCGTCATATTACATGACTTTCATTGATGATTCTACAAGGAAGGTCCGGGTCTATTTCTTGAAGGGGAAAGATGAGGCTTTCGAGGTGTTCAAGAAGTGGAGGGCTTTGGTGGAGAATCAAACGGGACTTAAGCTTAAGTGCTTAAGATCAGACAATGGTGGGGAGTATGAGCTTACTGAGTTTAGGGAATATTGTGCTGCGAATGGTATTCGTATGGAGAAGACTCCAAAGAAGACTCCACAACTCAACGGGGTAGCAGAGAGGATGAACAGGACTTTGAACGAGCGGGCTAGAAGTATGAGATTGAAGTGTGGACTTCCGAAGACGTTCTGGGCATATGCAGCTGACACGGCAGCCTTTCTTGATCAATAGGGGACCGTCGGTTCCATTGGGGAATGGAATTCCAGAGGAAGCTTGGAGTGGCAAGGTGTAAATCTGTCCTTTCTTCGCGTATTTGGCTGCGTTTCTTATGTTCATATTGACTCTGCTGAAAGAACTAAATTAGATGCTAAGTCTGTTAAGTGTACGTTTATTGGGTATGGCGGGGATGACTTCGGGTATAAATTTTGGGATGATAAAAACCATAAGGTTATTCGTAGTCGAGATGTGGTATTCAATGAACAGGTTTTGTACAAGGATAGAAAGGGGGCATCTGATGACACTAGTTCGGAACCGGAGGTTGTAGAGGTTGATATTCCAGACTCGGGTGGGAGCAGGACAGTTCATGTTGACCATGGTCAGGAGGTCATTGAAGATGAACCACATACTCCAGAACCGGATATTCCGCTGCGTAGATCCAGCAGATTGCGTGGATCACCTGACAGGTATACTCCTTCGAATTATTATTTGTTGTCGATGATAATGGGAACCGGAGTGTTATGCGGAGGCAGTTCGTAGTGTGCTTTGTGACAAGTGGAAAGCTGCGATGGATGATGAGATGGTCTCATTGAAGGCTAACAAAACTTGGGAGTTGACTAAACTACCTAAGGGGAAGAAGGCGCTGCATAACAAATGGGTTTACAGGATCAAGGAGGAAGCAGACGGTAGCAAGCGTTACAAGGCAAGACTGGTTGTTAAAGGGTTTCAGCAGAAGTACGGTATTGACTACACCGAGGTATTCACTCCGGTTGTGAAGATGACCACTATCAGAATGGTTCTGGGGATAGTAGTGGCGGACAACTTGCTGCTTGAACAGATGGATGTGAAGACGGCCTTTCTTCATGGGGACTTGGAGGAAGAGATTTACATGATACAGCCAGAGGGTCACTTGTCTAAGGGTAACGAGGAGCTAGTTTGCAGATTGACTAAGAGCTTGTATGGCCTTAAACAAGCTCCTAGGCAGTGGTACAGGAAGTTTGATGGATTCATGCACGACATTGATTTTATTAGATGTGAGGCGGATCATTGTTGCTACTTCAAGAACACGGACAATGGGTACATTATCTTGCTGTTATATGTGGACGACATGTTAATAGCGGGCTCTAGCAGTAGAGAGGTAAACAGGTTGAAGACTCAGTTGTCAGAACGGTTCGAGATGAAGGATTTGGGAGAGGCAAAGAAAATCTTGGGCATGCGGATTGATCGGAATAGGGAGTCGGGCAAGTTGGTTCTTTCACAATCAGAATATGTTGAGAAGGTCTTAGCAAGGTTTTGTATGGAAGAGGCGAAGCCAACAGGGACGCCATTGGGTTTGCACTTCAAGCTATCCGAGAGGGACTCGCCTAGGAACAAGGAAGAGCGTGACAAGATGGAGAGAACTCCATATGCTTCAGCTGTGGGGAGTCTCATGTATGCAATGGTGTGTACAAGGCCGGACATTGCACATGCGGTGGGAGTAGTCAGCCGGTTCATGGGCAATCCAGGAAAGCAACATTGGGAAGCGGTTAAGTGGATCCTACGTTACTTGAAGGGTACTGCTGGTAAGGCTCTGTGTTTTTCAAGCAAGGAAGTGGTGTTAGCGGGTTATGTTGATGCGGACTTGGCATCAAGTGATCTTGATAAAAGAAGGAGTACTACGGGCTATGTGTTTACATTGGGTGGTACAGCTATTTCTTGGGCTTCTAAGTTACAAAAGATCGTGGCTCGCCGACCGCAGGCGTAATATGTGGCGATGACGGAAGCAAGTAAAGAGATGGTTTGGCCGCAGAACTTCTTGGGTGAACTTGGGAAGACGCGAAGTGGTAATATTCTCTACAAAGGATGTGAGTGCAATTCACTTGGCAAAGAATCCGGCGTTTCATTCGAGGACGAAGCATATTGAATTAAGGTTTCACTATATCAGACATCTCTTGGAGGAGAAGACTTTGTGGCTTGAGAAGATATTGGGATCGGAAAATCCGGCTGACATGTTGACAAAGGTTGTGAACCTTGAGAAATTGAAGCTGTGCAAAGCTTCAATTGGGCTTGAAGAATGAGAGAGGAGGATGGCACTACCATGATCGAGGTGAGCACTAGGAGGACACCAAGGATGAGTTGAAGACGGATACGGGGCTTATATGTGTGGTTGATCTCTAGGTGGGAGATTGTTGGGATAGAGGACCAACCGGACTAGACATCGGAGCAAAAAGGGTTTTGCGGTTTTGGCTATGCGGCTGACCGCATGTGCGGCCGACCGCATGTGTGGGATTGGCTGGGCTGGGCCTTGCGGCTGACCGCATGTGTGGGTTGGCTGGGCCGGGCCTTGGGCCTTGCGGCTGACCGCATGTGTGGGTTGGCTGGGCCGAGCCTTTGGCTTCGTGTCGCTCTGTTGACAGGGGAGCAATTTCCTGGGCCGGGCTTTAGGCGTAATTTCTGCAACCCTTGTCCATCTAGGGTTAGGTTTGACTCCCTTATATATATAAGTTGTATTCCGCCCCCCAACCAAATTGTAACAACATATTTTACATACATAGTGCAAGATCCTGGCTTGGTAGTGCCCCCAGACGTAGCCAATCAATTTGGTGAACTGGGTTAACAATTTCTTGTGTTCTTTTCTGTTTCGTTGATTTCTTGTGCTTGGTTTGTGTGCACTAATTATTCTTGTAGGTTTGCTTGGGTGTGGAGGGCCATATTCACAACAGTGTTCTCATGAAAAATAACATCACGACTGGTGAAAACTTTTTGAGTGTCAATGTTGTATAATTTGTAAGCCTTTTGGCCAACTGGGTATCCAAGAAAAATGCAGCGTGTGGCACGAGGTGCAAATTTATGAGGAACATGAACGTTAGTAGCATATGCCAGACACCCTAACACTCTAAGATGAGAATAGGAGGGGACTTTTCCGTACAAACGTTCGAAAGGAGTTTTGCGAGAGAGAATGGGTGTGGGCAATCGATTAATTATATGAACTGCAGTAGCAACACATTCTACCCAAAACCGTAACGGGAGGTGAGCTTGGAAACGAAGGGATCTTGCGGTTTCAAGGATGTGTCTGTGCTTGCGCTCTACAACTCCATTTTGTTGTGGAGTGCAAGTACAAGTATGTTGGTAAGTGGTGCCTTGTTCTTTATAAAACTCCCGCATAGAAAAGAATTCTCCCCATTGTCAACCCGAATGTTTGCTATGCCTGTATTGAACTGATTTTTTATGAAAGAGAAAAAATGGGTCAACAATTGTTGTGTTTCACTTTTATGATGCATGAAGAAAACCCAAGTAAAACGGGAAAAGTCATCGACGAATGTCAAAAAATATCTTGCACCAGAAAGGGAAGGGGTTTTGTATGCTCCCTAAATGTCGCAATGGATTAACTCAAAAGGTTTAACTGAAGAGATGGAACTAAGAGAAAATGGAAGCCTTGTTTGCTTAGTTAAAGCACAAATATCACATATTTTATTTGGCTGGAAAGGGAAATTTAACAAAGTTCTGGAAATGAAATCTAATCTAGAAGTGGATAGGTGTCCTAGCCGTCGGTGCCACAGGGACGTTATTGTGTCGGGAGAAGATGAGGATTTAATTGTATGGGCTGCTGCAGTTTGAATGGAGTGGTGTGACTTATTTGTTGCCATTGGAACCAAGTAATACAATCCATTTTGTTGTTTACCCAAACCAATCGCCGTCCCCTTCATCAAGTCCTGTAGAATACACCAATAAGGGAAAAATGTTATTGAACAATTTAAATCTCTTGTTACTCGACTAATAGACAACAAATCTACTTTGCAAGATGGAACCCCAAGCACATTTTTTAAGTATAATGTTGGACTCAGAGATAAATTTCCAGTAGAAAGAACAGGAGCCTGATCTCCATTAGGAATTATGACTGGTGGCAAAGAAGTATTTTCTTTGGTGTTTACGAGCAAAGATGGAGAAGAGATAATATGGTCTGTAGCACTACTGTCGATGATCAATCTAGGTGGTGACAAACCTGAAGTAGTATTGACAACATTTGCCTTAGGAGTGGTTGCCTGAGATGATACGCTATTCTGCATAATAGACAACATTTGTTGCAGCTGTGGCTCTCTCAATCCGTTCATAACGGACTGCATGTGTTGCATCATTGGAGCCTCTCGTACATTATTAACTGATGACTGATTGTTGTCATTGTTCTTGTGATGAATGTTTATGGATGATGAGTGCTTGGGATATCCAGGAGGGTAGCCATTTAATTTCCAGCATGTCTCTTTCACATGGTGATCTCTGTCGCAGTACAAACAATGAAGCGGGTTGCGATTGGATGAATTAGAATGAGAAGAGGAGCCAGGTTGTCTAACAGCAAGAGCAACCGGTTCATCTTTTCGAGCAGCCATTGCAGAAACTTCTGTAGTCTCACGTGTCACGCTTAAATTTCATTGCTTTTCTTCTTGAATGATGGAAGAATAAGCTTGTGCGACATCAGGCAGCGGGTTCATCAAGAGAATTTGGCCACGAACGGCATTATAGGATTCATTTAGTCCCATATGGAATTGCATCAATTTGCGTCATTTGGTATCTGCTCCACAAGTGCAGACAACCTCATTATAAGAGCCTAATTCATCCCATAACTTTTTAAGCTTCGTGTAATAAGCCGCAACAGTCATTTGATCCTGAGATAGACAAGCAATATCCCTCTCAATTTGAAAGATCCGAGGAGCATTGCTTTAGGAAAAACGACTTCGAAGATCTTCCCAAACTTCATGGGCTGATCTACAGAATATAACACTATCAGCAATATCAGATGTCAAAGAATTGAGAAGTCAAGATAATACCATATCGTCGCATTTCTTCCACGCAGCATATTCCTCTGGCTTGCTTGTGGCTGATGGTGCCTTCACAGTTCCGTCAACGAAACCCAATTTGGATTTTGCATTCAAAGAGATGACCATGGCTCTGCACCAAGTCGAATAGTTATCCCCGTCAAGGGATTTAGAAACGAGAACCATTCCGGGATGATCGGAATGGTGAAGAAAATAAGGGCTATTGGAGTCATGCTTATCGCTAGCCATGGAAACGTGAATCAGGGCAGATTAAGGTCGATAGAGAAAAAAAAAGGGCCCAGAAATTGTTTAGAGCTCTGATACCATGTAAAGAAGATGAAGAAATAATTCTGTCTTTATTAATTTGTGAGGTAAGATACATGTGAATATATACAAGAGTGAATTCCTATAATTGATCTATTCTACTACAATAATTGATCTATTCTACTACAATTAAGCTATTCTAATATTCATACCAATAATCTTGGGATATAATTGACAAGAATCCCTACATACAATAGACTTTCCTAACAGAAATTACATAATTGGAAAGGCAAGGAAGGAAAGTACACATCCTCTCTGTTGCAAAATAAAATAAAATAAAATAGTATAGTCCATAAGAATCTGAATCACAAGTGTAGAAATCACCCACTAGCTAGGGTAGCCAAAAAAAGACGAGTGAAGATGGGCGAGTAGACTTGGAGTCAAGCTTCCGAGTCAGGTCAATTCCACATACATTACTCTTTTTGTCCCAAAATTAACGTCTTACTTTGACTTTTTTACCGTGAAATCCAAATCACTTGGAAATGTCCTTTTTCATTCCTTGGTAAATCAAATCCACTCTTCACCATAGCATTCGGGTAACTTTCAGGGCTAGTTTGATACTCCCTCCGTCCCAAAATGAAATACCGATAAAATTTTGTACCTAGAATGAAAATATTCACTAGGTAATGAAATACCCATGAATAATGAGTATTTGATGTCTATAGGAAACAAACACTTAATTACATTCATCTACAAAGGCGTGTTGCTCAATTTTCATTTTCGGTAGGCTTGATCATAAATAACGTATTCACAAATAATACAAGGAAAATAATTTTATTTGTACACGTACATGAAGCCGTATGCAGAATGACCCTGAGCAAAGTAACAGAGTTGCACATCTTATGTTCTGGTCATTAGAACTACATGCCTCAAAAAGTTAAATTATTGACTCGTGTTTAAAGCTATAGCCACTACAAGAAATTCAGCACTCTCACTGCAATCTCAGCTCTACTAACCAAGAGAACAGTCACGGAACGAAGAATTCCTCCACCGCGGATCTGTCCATCAGAAAAAAAAAAACTAAACTGTTACATAACCAAACAGTTTCAATAATTTAGAATTCAGCATATTTTTGGTGTTGTGATGTTTAAGATTGTACATAATGCTTTTTGATTTGTACAATTATTTGGGGAAATAGGTATAGCATACTCCCTCAGGACCCTGAGTAAGGTTCTTACTTTCCTTTTTAGTCTGTCCCCCCAGATGATGTTCTTAGTTGCTTTACTACTTAAAATTGATAATAGGACTCACTTGTCATTTCTAGCTCCTATTTTATTTTTCATACTCACAACATTTACTTTTTCTTAATCTACGTGTAAAGTCAAACTAGGAACCTTACTCCGGGACGGAGGGAGTAAAAAGTATCAACAAAAAGAACTATGATTTTGTCAAATATCAATTTTTTAGATGGAGCAAGTACTTTAGAAGGTTAAAATGGGTAATACACGTAGTCAAACAATTCATTCTGTTACATAACCAAACATTTTCAATAATTTAGAAGTCAGCTTTCAGCTTTCACATTTTCCCTCTCATGGATTCAGACAATTTACTAAGTGAATTCAGCTTTCAGCACAGCAAACACCACCTTACAAAAGGAAAGGATCTGAATAATTCAAGCAAGTAACCGAGATAGTCTGTTTCAGTTATATATAGTTCAGTTAAATCTTGAGTGGTTTTATGCCATTGTCAGTTTATGTGAGAGAATTGGCCCTTTTGGTATGCACGGAACACCATGTAAATAGACCAAATGTAGATTCATTAAGAAAAGAAAAGTCACATCCACTTACAGAGAATTTGAGCAATCATCACAACCGACCGTACTCTGACAGCATATCCCTTAGTTTCTTCGCTTCTTCGTTCAAGCTTTCAAAACTTGTTGAACTAGGTATCCTCCAATTCCAGTTTCCAAACTTCATTAAAAAAGAAGACTAAGAATGGCGGATGCTAGAAATTTATCCAGTACCATAAATATCTTATAGAATATTGAATTGTGACATAAATAAACTCTCCCAAGATTAATTCCTTTGCAATAACAACAAATGATACAGTTTGGTCTCCTATCATGTGTTTTTTAGTGAACGAATTGCCATGATCCTATGGATATGATAAAGATCGCAAAATCAGATCAGAGATAACTTATTTGAATTTCTACTCATAAGTAGAACTCAGATTAAAGGGGTAAAAAATGACAGACATGATTTTGCAATGTGCGCGAAATGTGCGCAAACTACTAATGATATATGTACATATTAAATACAATACATTTGGGCATGTTATGCATTATGTGATTTTCATTTTTTCTGCACTCAACATGGTGAATCACATAGAATGTATGGTGTGGGTTATTTGGTGTTTTGCAGGAGCATTGAGTATTTCCGGACTTGATTATAAGTAACAAGCCTCTTGTTTTGAGAGAATGATGGGAAGACTCCACGGATGGATGCTGTTTTTACGGTGATCTGAAGCATTTAAAAAGGCAGAACACTGGTATTTTGAGGGTCATCTTCGCATCTGCATCTATATACTGTTGGGGCATCTGGTTTCTTTATGGGGTTGAGTTAAGGAGCTTTCCGGATCTCTTTGGGGATTCAAATGGGGAGCGAAAGAGTTGTATTAAGCTAATTTTTTTGTGTGGGAGTTTCTTTCCATTTGTGTTTCTTCTTCCCACTTGCTTCTTTAGAGGATGTGTCGAATAAAAAGGGATCCTGTTTTTTCGGGGAATAATCTTGATTTACATTATTTCAACATCTCTTTAGTACACTTCACATATTGCATAAACTTTCTTTCATTCTATACTCCCACTGTCCCACTATGTAAGTCCCTATTCCTAAGAGTACAGATCAGAAATATATTATTACCCTTGGGACATCCAAAAGAGAGATAGACACTCTTCAAATGACATCCCACATGGACTGATTAATATGGTTCCCATATCCCCCGGGTCACCTCAGCGCACTTCCGTTTGAAGCTTTCCATGTCTGAACACCTCATTAGAAGTTACTCCCTCTGTCCCTAAATGAATGTCAAAAAAAGTTGCAAATTTGCTCTTCTTTTTTCGACATCCATTTAGGGACAGAGGGAGTAACAGTAACTGATTTTTATTTTACTTTTTTCTTTGTTACCTGAGTTGCGGGAATATTCATTCTAGCAGAACTCCCCAGGCCAAGAATATCCTGCATGGGTATTATTGATATCCGAGCTACTGAAGCAAGTGATGCTCGGATTAGTTCCCACGAGATATCATCTTCCTCGGTGATTGACAGATATTTTAGTACCTGAAACAACACCACAGTTGATATAACGAGAAAGCAATGTGCCACAAAACGAACAAAAGGGCATGGCTTAACAACGACTCACATTGGACTTCTCTTCTTGCGGTAAAACATTCCACCAGCCTCGAATCTGTAAGAAAATGAAACTTTCAACACAATACGAATTTTTTTTAATTAGAAAAAAAAAACTTCAATCTCCAACTGCTGAAAGTAGTGTTTTTCAAGCTTATGGAATTACAAAACCTGACAAATGTTTAGGGTATAAAAGAATGTTGATATCATCAACTTAAAAATTCAGACTAGAGTTTTCATGATTTCAAAGGATGGAATATATAAAAAGACTTTAAATGATGTCATTAAAACTGTTGTTGAACCCATTATACATATTTGCTTACTAGCCTCAACATACTAGGTTACTAATATACAGAAACCGGCTTTAAAATATAGTAGCCTAGTATCTTTCTTTCTTTCCTTTTTGTTCGCCCAATATCCTCCACAAGTTTGCTATTGGTTTTTCTTTTTATTGATTAAATACAATCCTGATGGACACCGAACTTCAATTGTGTTTGTGAGAGGGGTGCCTGAATAGGTCTATGGAATATTAAAAATTTACTAATTGAGGTATAAAATCGATTTAAGTAAAGAGCTATATCAAGCTTGTATTGATCGTTACATGTATCTAGTAGATAACTGATTTAAACCAATTAAATTTAACGTTTCCCAACTATACTAGTGAATACGAAGTAGAATAAATTAGATCAAAATCCCTAAATATGTTGTCCATGATGTGCCTACCTGAGAGTAACAAACTGATTTTACTTTTAATAGATACAAAGCAAGCAAGCAAACTGGATTGGCAGTCGTTCATGACAAGAAGTGAAGCAATAAGACTAACAGAAGAATTATCAAGTGACTCAGAGCAGCTCTACAAGTGAAGTGGTAAAAAGAACACAAAATTATTTATCTAGTGGTTCGGAGGCCGCTTAGCATGTGAAGCCTAATTCACTACTCAATTCGTCCCAAAATAAGTGTTGTGTTTTTTATTCATCCGTCCCAAAAAATATTTTCATGCTCCTAAAAAAGTTCCAAGTTTTTGGAAGCCAGGGATCCAGAAAATCTCTAAATTTGAAGGGGGCACCAGCATTCCAAACAAAGACGGACAAAAAGATGAATAAGATTACAAAATCAAGTACGAGAGGAAACAGTGAGGAGCAAAAAAACTCAAACCCTCTAAACCCCAAACTCGAGAATCTCAACACGAATGAAAGCCAAAAAGGTAGTCCATGGGAATAATGACTTCATCTGTTTCCTGACCATCCCATTCTAGAGGAGATTTTTCGAAATAGGAGACACGTGAACATATACAGGAAACAAGCACTGAAAAGCATTTTAAGAGGAATAGTACCCAGCCAAACATCCTCTCATAAACATGTATAGTTCCTCAACTATGAGTAACTTAAGAAACACACAAACGATAACACTAATGAATTAATTTACATGGGCTTTGTGAGAAATGCAGCCACCAATTCTAGCATCTCACCCCTCATGGTGAAGCCCAAATTTGCTCTCAAATCATTTTATGCAGCATAGATTTAAGAATCTCAGGAAAATTCTACAGTATAAGTGAGATGTCGTGCAGACAAGGTACCCCATAGCTAAGCCATGGTACTCCTAAGGAAGGCATACGTCCTCCCAAGCAACTTAATAATCCCTTCTACCGGAACTTCCCACAGGTACGCTCACCTTTTAAGTGTGACAAGCTTAGCCAAAAAGCCAAAAATCTGGCATAGTTGAACATGCAGACAAACCCATATTTTATAGGGTTAAAAAGAAAAAGACAATATTGTTGATCATAGGGTGAGCGCCAGGCATAGAGAGATTACCGTGTCATTATCATGAGTCCCAGTATAGACAACTTGATTGGTTTCATGATTATGAGGCAAATGAGGGTTTTTTGCATCACTTCCAAATCCTGGACATGTGAACACCAGTGCCTCAAACTTAATAAATTTGAACCTTCTTAACCTCATAATAGCAAGTTGTGATTGTGTGTGCAGAAAGCCATTACCAAACTGGAGAACAGCCATTCCAGGTGCCCCAATAGATTTCCTGAGCTGGACTACATCCTCAGTGATCACACCCTGTCATGAAAGTTAAGAAGATTAAAACTTCCAGTAATGAAAAAAACGGCCTTTAAGTATATCTCCTGTAAAATTCTGTAAAGTTCTACCGATCAACTTAGGCATCGAATATGACCAAATACAAAGAATAAATTTAACATATATATGCCACTTGTTATGACCAACAATGAAAAGCAGATAACTGTAAAGAGAAAAACACTGATTTGCCTGGCCCAACCCTTCCTGAGTAGGCTACATCCGAGGGCGGGTAGGAAGCTAGTATCAATGAAATTTTAAGAGTGCAAAGACTAGACAAACTCTAGCCCTCAACTTACTGCTAAAGACAAACTCAAGTTCAGTTCAGAGTATAATAGAACACATATATGCCGAGTAACAAACAGGGTTCATACTCGAAGGGCTCCGGCTCTGAACCCCAGTCCTCTGCTGATTTTCTCAATATTATTAATGTCAGCTCAGATACTCAACTTAACTGGATCCGAAAAGCCAAAGACCCCTAGTCCATCAATTCTTTACAAAGACATACCCCAGGAAGATGACATCCAACCAAAAGAGTAGCACTCATCTAATGCAGCCGAGTGAACTAAAAGTTCATACTAATACGATACTGTGGGTTAAATTAGGAGGAAAAAGATGTTGGGGAATTGGACACCCTAACAGTGGAGAAATCAATTCAGCAATAAGTAGGAAAAATACACACAAGGACACAAAATATTTGTTCATCCAGTTAGTTGACACCTTCGAGTATTTTTGAGCGTTGTCAAGCCAGGATATTGCACTATAATCATATATGAGGTGTTAGAATCACAGCACACATAATCTCATCAACTGGTGACATGAACAATTGCCTTTCAAGGTGAAAGTGAATTATAAACCCAGTTCGAAGATGGTTTCATGGAGCTTGTCTAACGTAGTTCGCATCTGACCGCTAATTTGAATATATTTGTTAACTAGATCAATAGGTCAGCCAATAAAAAGGCAGACCTTTAGAACCTATGAAAATAAAAAAAGAATCCAGTAGCATGGTTTAAAGATGCATATCCATATAGGCCAGGGATAGCACAGCTCAAAGGACAATCTCTAAATCAAAAAAAAAAATCATGGCATAATGCACTGGTAACTCCTCATGAGTAAGGCAAGAATGAAAGATGTAAAACGAGTGGGGTTCCAAGAAAGCCTCTAGAAAAGTAGCAATCATGTGAGTCCCTCACACACGGGCATACAAAAAACACAATGGAATGCTCAGACAGTATAAATAACCCATACTCCCTCTGTCCCACCCGAAAAGACACAAAATGGACCTTGCACGGGAATTAATGAGAATATATAGCGGGGTAAGTGTTGTTAGTATGAAAAGTGAGGTAGGAGAGAGAATGCAGGTAGGGAATAGTAAGTGGATAGTTAATGTGAGTATGACAAGTGGGTCCCATGAATAAAGAAGTATTAAAAAAAATCCATTTTGGGGGTGTGCCTTTTTAAATGGGAGACCCAAAATGGAATTTTGTGCCTTTTCGAGTGGGACAGGGGGAGTATATAGTATTGTATCACAAGAAAAGGTAAATGATTAATGTTCAATTTAGTCTGAGAAAGCATACCAAGTCTTCTGCTATTATGTTAATATTTCCAACAGCTCTAAAGATAGCCTCGAATAAGGACTCTCCAGGTCCCATCTACTGCCAAAACAAATCATTACCGAGGGGATGATGCGTGACTTAAAAAAGGTTTAATACTACAAAAAGTATCCTACCTTCCATCTGCCCACCGTAGCAATTGTTGCTTCTGCACATGTATAAGCGTTTAGAATAACAATAAGCATCACCTCACTCATAGTAAGTTGTTCGTGAACCCACCAGAAGGTACAGCCCAGAAGCCAGCAAATCCTCTGAAGTGGTCTATCCTGAACTCATCAAATAGATCCTGGGCACGTCTTAAACGACGTATCCACCAGGAAAATCCATCTCTTTCCATAGCTTTCCAGTCATATAGAGGGCTGAAAACAAAATGAATTATAAAAGACAAGGAAAACATAGTGATAATACTAAGTACGGTAAACCAGAAAGTCAATTTTAAAACCTTACCTAGTAAGAAAATAAATACACATTCATAATGCAAGATGGTTAACAAGTGGTACTAATAAGTAAAATGACTGGAAATTTCATATAGAAGTACATCTGAAACCATGACACCTAGAGGAACACAAAGACTCAGACATCAAATCAGATCATAGGATCAGAAGAAGATAATTACAACTAACTCTACAAGATATCATTTTGTCTTACTAAAGGCATTCTCCTCCAAAAGACTTAATCCACTTCTCCACAACAACTAGGTAAGAGAAACCAATGAGAACTTTAAGCAAGAGAAGTTTCACTGATGTTATATTTCACTCAGAATGATATATGATGCATAGAACGAGCATCCCATATACCTTATCTTTCACATTGCCTTATTTTCACGTTATTATATCCCATTATTACCCAGTAGTCCTAAAATTTTAGGCAGACACCTTTAGGAAACAGCGCCTCTGGCATTTGAGCATAATATTTCCCTATAGAGGCCTTTACGAGGATTAACAATCAACCTATCACACCAAAAATCAACCTCATATAAGAATAACTAGGGTATTAAACCAAACCTGCCCCAGAGTTGACCAGTTTCACTGAAGGCATCAGGGGGTACACCACTAACAAGAAGAGGATATCCTTTCCTGTTCTGCTACACAAATGAACAATTAGAGACTGGAGAAGTGTGTCAAAAATAACATACATTACTGACTCAAATTAACCTCAATTATAATTCACATACCAGCAGAAAGTGTTTCTTGTTTGCCCAAACATCTGCGCTGTGATAGCCTACATATATGGGCATGTCTCCCATTATACTTATCCCCCTATTTCCTGCATATTCACGTACTTTTTTCCACTGATTTTGGAAAAGGAACTGCTGTGCAATGAATGTGTTGATCTGGATATAGCAAATCATGATCAAAGAGAGATGAGCCGATTTAGCAACTAGAAAGTACTCCACGTAGAAGTAAAAGTGTTTAAATGGTTTCATAGGTCAGACAGATCTTACAAAATCCTTTTTAGTTTGGTAAATTTCTTCCAACGCTGAAAGATGACGATTCTTTAAAGGTTCAGGCCAATCATACCAACTGAACGTCTGATAAGTCTCGTCAATAGCGGCAAAATATGCTGCATCTTCAAGCCAACCTACAAGATATTGAAAAGAAGAAAATTGGTTTTCTGATTCACAAAGACAATGCTCCCCAAAGACCGGATTTAAAAGATCCTCAATTATACATAATACACAGGACTCAATATTTACTCTTGTAGACATTCTCTATTTTTCCAGATCTCGCTCTCTGCTCTTCAGTATTAGTAAAATTAGAGAAAGAAATTTATGCTCCATCCCAAAAAAAATCACTTAACATTTTTGTTTGTCCCAACAAAAGAGTCACATTTCTCAAAGATCAAATAATTTAGTGCAATTTTTTAAAGGTACAAGCAAGAACAACTACATCCTTTAAATGATTGACTTGTAATATGCGACTATACTTGTGGGACGAGAGAACTTCTCAGTTATAACCGTTATCTACACACCTATATGTACATATACAAAAGTAACTAAAGGCGCCAAAGCAGGCCAAAATAAATTCAAACAGCCATATTTTTTTTATTGTAAGCCTAGGAATTTAGAAAGCAAAATTAAGGATGTCTCACTTGCAATATCTGGGTCGTTACGAAAATCCTCAAGTTGACATTTCAGATCCCCCTCACTGGAAATAAGCCTCTTTGCAGCCTACAAAGAGATTAAAGCAAGAAGACTTTGTCTTATTCCATAGTCCAGCTTCAAAGGTAAATCAGAGAATTTTATTGTAAAGAGAAAGAACATGACTCGCTTCCCATGAGTACATGTACCTGTACATGTATATCAGAAAGAAAAAGGAAAAAATAATTACACACACACACACACACACACACACACACACACATATATATATATATAGTGTCCTAGCGTATCCTCAGGCTTTGCATGAGACAGTGGCGGATTAATGAATTTTCTTCAGTGTGGTCCAAAAAGAAAATTCACAAAATAACATCTTTTAGAACAATCATTTTTCTTTTACGTTTAGTATTTAATGCATTAAAAAAAGTTTTAATTGTTAAAATATATTGTATAGATGATTTTTATATTAATTATTATTTAAAATGTTTATAAAATATTTGCAAACAATCATTTTTTTTTGTTATGTATAGCATTCAATGTATAAAAGAAAACAAAAAAACAAAATTTTAATTGTTATAATATATTTGATGGAGGATTTCATTAATTATTTATTAAAATGTTCATAAAATATTTACAACTATTTTATTAAAATGTGTGAAAAAAAGGAATAAAAAATATGGTAAAGCAAACATTTTTAACATTATTTTTAAAAAAAAAAAATGGATAGGGAGAGCATTACTTTGGGATAAAAGAGAGAATTATAAGGATGATAGGGGACTTGATCCCAGGACCTCCGAGCTGAATACAAAGTGGCTTTCCAACTAAGCAAGCCAACAACTGTATTCTATTATACACAGCATATTATATGTACTAAAAATACTCGGTAATTTTTCCCAAAAACCTAGTGTGGGCCATGGCCCACCCTCGCCTGGTAGTAAATCCGCCCCTGGCATAAGACTAATCCCTCGAGGTACTACTGGGCACCAAAGCGGGAACCTCTCCCAAGATAGTTTGTTGCATTCACAATGGCTCGAACACAAGACCTCTTGCTCAAGCGGCCAGCGGTCCTTCTGCTCTGACCAACAATCATTGACCTTCGCCTCTTCAATTTGGTTCTATGTCCAGGGGACCCCCCCCCTCCCCCCTCCCCCCTCCCCACCCACCATACATATATATATCAAACTGTCACAAAACAAGACAAGATTTGTTGCACCGCTCCACAGAACACAATATAAGCTGTTAAGAATTCAGTAACAACGTGCCACACTGGGAATGCATAACTTAGTTTCTATATACTTCGGAATCTCAAAGTCTTCAAAAGGTGACACCTAATTTGTCTTCCTGACACATTCCTACATTTGGAACCACCAGGACCTCTAAGTGTAAGTAAAAAGACTTCATCAACACTCTTAAAGGGGATTTCATAGGGTAAAAAATATTTAAGGGTAAAAACTATTTGACAAAAATGGGAGTCCGAGAAAGGAACAGGTGGAAGAAACACAGAAGGATTGAATCAAAAAAAAAAAACTCCCGGAACAATCTATTAGGGGTATAAATGGTTCGGTTTGGGGAAATTTACAGACCCAACCACTAGTCATCGGTTTGGAAAAATTCCAAACCGAACCAAACCATGAAAAAATTCAAACTGAACCAAACCAAACCGCTATGGTTTGGTTCGGTTTGGTTCAAACCGCGGTTCAATTATGCAGTTCAGACCGCGGTTCAGACCATTATTTAGACTACGGTTCAAACCACGATTCAGACCGCAACTCATTTTCATATTGAATCTATTAGCCTAAGACAAACATCCAATCCCTTAACTCCAAAAAATCAATCGACTTCACTTACTTTCTCAATCATCCTTATTGTCTGGGTTACTTTATCCAACATGATTCAAATTCATTCCAGCAATTTCAGTTAACAAGTTCATACAGTCCACAGTTTCAGACATAACTTCATCAACAAGCTCATATGATTATTTTTTCACCGACTCTGCTTACTACAGAAGGTAAACAAACAGAATCATCGAATTACCACTCTGCCACTATGCCATGAGTTTACTACTTGTACTCCAGGGTGTGATGGTTGTGGAGTTGGTGGAGTGATGTGAAGTCCCAAGTGACCAGCCAATGTGACGTAAAGACTAAAACCGAAACAAGTTAAATTAGCAAAAGTATAGTTGAAAGTCTAAAACACTGGATATTTTTAAGTACACCGAGAAAGAGTACTAAATCACACAGCTAAAGGTAAGATGCTATTTAGAAAATAACAACATATTATATACTTCAGCTTTTATGAGCGGTGTGAACTTCAATATAAAATGCAAAGGTACAAAGCTTCTTGAGATACTGTACCTTAGCTATCAAAGGATCCTTTATGTCAGCAACAGTTGAGAAATTTACACGTTCTGCAGTTCTGCAATATTGGCAAAGTAATTATAGGTTTCAATGATGGACCGGTAAAATTATCATGTTAAAATTCATATATAACTCTTTTTTTGATAAGAAAATATTCTTACAACGGTTCTGGAAGCTCTTCCTTCATCAACAAACCATCTTTTACAAGCTCTTCAAGAGATATCAAAAGGGTATTGCCACAATTTGCATCCTGAAAATAATAAACTGTAAACCTTGGTTACTCTTTAACATGATCTTTTTTACCTTTTCTTTGTCATAAAATCTAGCTGGCGTCTTTAAGAAATGTCCATCTCACCCTATTAAATTGAATTTTTACCTGTTCTGAACATGCTAATGCTAATTGGGCTTTTGGAACTGAAGGTAAAGAGGTGGATTTGAGATACTATGAATGCTTGTGGACAACAGGGCAAAGCGCCCAGCGATTATAACAGTGAATGACTTCATGTTTTAAAGATGGTCCCACACTAATTGCTACCAGTACATGGAGCACACTAATTGCTACCAGTACAGCATCCATGTAAGGAACTGTACACAAATGAGAAACTTACTTTGAAAACGATGTGCAAAAATGACAGCAACCATGCATACTGTGAATATACAAATGAGAAACCCACACAAAGTGTGCTACTTTTTAAAAAGCTACTCCTTTCCCCTCCCACTTGAAGATGTGTGTATTTCGTTTGGGCTGTCCCCTTAGAAGAGTAACTTTACCTTTTGGGTTGTCATGTTTCAATCAATTGACTATACTAACCTTTCTTTCCCTCCTAGATTGAATTTAATTGTTACCTCCTTAATTGAATTCAAATGTTTTGAGGGGTAATTTCAAGAATTAATCAATTGTCAACCCTTTCCTTAAATTGTGTGTTTGGCAAAACGACACCTCTCAAGTGGGACGGAGGGAGCATCATATGCTCAAGTTCCCAACAAAGACAGAGGGGGCATCGCATATGAGGCCTTCATTAATATGGTTCCTCTGTCAGATACAATGTGCTCAGCCAAACATCTTAAACAATTAAGATAATGATCAAATAACAATTGCAATCATTTCCATCACAATTCACATTTTATTATACTAATGATTTTGTTGAGCTTGGGTGTTTTGCAAATTCTCCACCAAATTGTTGACAATGTTAAAAACAGTAAAATAAGAATTTCACCTGTCCAGAATACGGGGATCCCTCCTCGTTAGCCCTCCTTCCTGGTGGAACAAGAGGAAGAACCTGCATTAACATGATTAAAAATTATATATTTACTGCTATCTAAGAGCAATAAAAAATATAAACAAATAAACAAGCTCGAATAACTCTCAGAATGTGAAGCATTTTGTCATATTCATGATGTCAATGGCAAGATAAAAATGCACGTTTGTAAATAAATAAATGATAGACAATATCAAACAATCTTTTTTTTTTTTGGGCGGGGAGGGGGGCAGACTACAAAAGAACTAAAGGAGATTAAGTGCGGGTCAACTTGAACCATAATACTTCGTAATAAAGTACTCCCTCCGTCCCGTTACAAACGGCACAAAAGCCCCATTTTGGTGTCCCATTACAAAGGCACAAGCCCAAAAAGAAAAGTTTTTAATATTTGTTTATTTGTGGGTCCCAATTGTCATACCCACATCATCTATCCACTTACTAGTCCCTACCCCACTTTCTCTTTCCTACCTCACTTTTCATACTCACAACACTTATTCCACTATACACTTTCCTTAATTTTTGTGCAAAAACCATTTTGTGCCTTTTGTAATGGGATGGAGGGAGTATTAGATAACTTTGGCATTGCAATGCTTAAAAAACCTACCTGCCTTGTAGATGCTAACTTTTCACAAAAAGTGAATCAAAGTTGACTACCACCACCAAAAGAAGGATGATAAAAAATGAATATCAGTAATAAGATAAGATTATAAAATACAACACCTACCTGCCTTGTAGATGCTAACTTTTCACAAAAAGTGAATCAAAGTTGACTACCACCACCAAAAGAAGGATGATAAAAAAATGAATATCAGTAATAAGATAAGATTATAAAATACAGCAGTAAAATATAAACTTTAGCAACAAGGCCCACAGGACATAATCCTCTATAATACTCCCTCAGTCACTAAATGAATGTCAAAAAAGTTTCATATTTGCTCTTGATCAAGAGCAAATTTGAAACTTTTTTGACATTCATTTAGGGACTGAGGGAGTAACTATTAAGCCCGGTCAATGTAAATTAAAAGAAAACATAAAAGATTATGCTCCATACCATAGAAAGCATTTCAAGGCTAAATAAAATAAGACAATTAACATAAACATAACTCACATAATCCTCTATAATAATTATTGCACTTTTTCCAAATATTTATCCGAGATTGTACAGTTTTAAATGCATTATTAGTTATATTATACTCTCATCCCAGGAAAAAATGCATTTAAAAAGTCAAGCTTTTTAAGTATGCAGCTTTGTCTAATTGTGACTTCATGAAATTGCAATAGAATTAATTCATTTCTTTTTTAAAAAATAGTATGACTTTTAGTCTTAGGAAAAATGAAAAATGGGAATGCTAATTTTATTTTAATTTTTATTTTCCAACATTTAGTGTTAATTTTTTCACCCCCAACTTGTATTAAATTACTAAAAGTGCACTCAATTGAATATGAAGTATTTGGAGTTCAATGGTTTGGATCCCTATTTTTCAAACAATAGAACCAGGTTCACAGGCTAATGCATTATTTGTCCCCACTTACCTTTTTTTTCTAGGTCCGCCATTTATGCATTCTCCGTTTATGATCCATGTATTATTCTTTTCGTTGATATGTAAATGCCAACAAAATCATTAGAGTGTTGACTTTAAAATTTCAAAATTAAACATCTTATTTATTATAGCACAAATACAATTAAATTTAGAAGTAATCAAACCTGCCACAGAGAGCAACCAGCTTCATGAAGCCAATCGATGAAACGAAAAGCCTGATCACCAAGGTCTCCGATTCCGTAGGGTCCCGAAAACGACGTCGGATGAAGCAACACTCCGGCTCTTCTCCTGTCGCGGGGGTCTGATTTCGGAAACCACTCGGCGTAGTCCGCCGGCAAGTCCTCACCGACGTCGAATTTAGCCAATGCCGCCACCTTGCTGGTGGCGGAATACAATTGAATTGCAGTAGCTGATTTGAGTCGCTTGGATTGGAGTAGGTCGGTATAGCGAGGAGGAGAGAGGGGATTGGAGGTGGAGAAGGTGAGTTTTGGATTGGACTGAGAGGAAATGAAGCGGGTGGAGAAGGAAGTGTGAACCGCCATTGATGGTCGGGGAAAGCTTGGAAAGATTACATTAGTACCAATTTATTATAGGGAGTGGATAGCGTAAGACGGTAAGAGTGGGAGTAGTTTGAGGGGAAGCAGGAAGCACGTGAGTTCATGTTAGATTCTGGGCCGGTCTGACCCTAGGCTAATCAGTTGGATGGGACTCTCATTTTTTTTTATCCCAAATGGTAAATGGATGATAATATTTTAAAATCTCTATTTTATATTTTGTCACACGTTGTTCTTTTTGTTTGAGGCTTTTTGTTATGTTTTTTCTTAAATTTTAGCATTCTTTTTTGTAAGGTCTCTCTTTTCATCATTTCCTAGATTTTAGATTTTGTTAATAAAATGATTGAGATTCTTGACTAGTGAAAATTGATAATTAGGTTGGGTTAAAATTTTTTTAGATTATGGGCCGGTCTGACCCTAGGCTAAGCAGTTGGATGGGACCCTCATTTTTTTTATCCCAAATGGTAAATGGATGATAATATTTTAAAATCTCTATTTTATATTTTGTCACACGTTGTTCTTTTTGTCTGAGGCTTTTTGTTATGTTTTTTCTTAAATTTTAGCATTCTTTTTTGTAAGGTCTCTCTTTTCATCATTCCCTAGATTTTAGATTTTGTTAATGAAATGATTGAGATTCTTGACTAGTGAAGATTGATAATTAGGTTGGGTTAAAATTTTTTATTTGAGATAATTCTAAGTAATTTAAAGAAATATTGTAATAAAATTATAATGATAATCGCAAAGTATTCAAATAACTACTAGAATAATATTAAGATGATAATTGAAGATAGAGAAAATTGTAAATAATTTAATATTTTAGAACTAAAAAATTTGACCAATATAATTTATTATGATTATATGCATCATTTAGTATTCTAGAAGAGTACAAAAAAAATAATGTAAGCAAGCTGCTACCAGGAATCAAACTTAGTCAATTCAATTCTTGGCTACCTCCTAAATCACTTGGCCACTTTAGTATATATACAAATTTTTGGGGCATAATATAAGTAGTAATTTTGGGAGCCCTAGGCAATGGCCTCACTTGCCTTGCACTAGGGCCGGCCCTGGTTAGATTGGATTTATCATCCCAATTCCCCCAACAGAAAAGTCCCGAATTTTTTCTCATTTAATTCTTTTTAAAATTTTTATTTACAAATATGATTTACTGTTCAAACATTTGGCCAGAATGTCCTATTTTTTGTAAATCGCTAGACTGTACAGCGATTTTGACATTTTTAATTTAAAACTCGCCAAACTATTTAGCGAATTTATTTATTTTTTATTTTCATTAATTATTTTCTGTAATATTAAAAAACAAATTTCAAATATTAAAAAACAATTCCATGAAAATTAAACTCACCATTTCATTTGGCGAGTTTAAACGTAATTTAAAATCGCCAATTCAATTAGCGAATTTAAAGGAAATATGAACTCGCCAATTGAATTGGTGAGTTTGTAGAAACTAGAATTCACACCAGCAGCTAACAGTTTGGTCCACCTGCATAACACACGTACACAAACAACAAAACCAACAAAACAAAACTCATGTATACAGCAACAAATATAGAAACAAACTAAAACTTTCAAAAAACAAACAAATAGATTACAAAAATATTGTAATATACTACAAATATCTATTACAAAAACTACTAAACTAATCAAATCTCACTTCTTCTTCCTTCTTTCATATGTTTTATCATATGTAGATGGAGTGAATTTATTTACCGGATGTCGCGACCTAGACCCCTTTCTTATGTCAGTCTGTCTCTGAAATTCCTCCCTCTGAGGTTGTGTAATGCCCTCAAAGTAAGTCCCACCAGAAGAAGTCGAATTCGGATCGGAGAAGGGTTGGAACAATGCTTGTGACGTATATAGAGGAACGCTAAAGTCACTTCCACTCCCCGAATATTGTCCAAAACCCATAGTGGGTTCAGGAAAGGGTCTAGATGGGCACTCCACCCACTCCCACTCCCACTCCCATCCCACCACCTACTCCCACTCCTACTCTCACTAAATTGACTTTGAGTCCACTGTGACCATTCAAATAGCCCATCATCCTGGGTCTGGGCTTGAGGCTCTGGCTGTGACTGTGGATCGATATGAGGCTCTGGCTGTGGCTCTGGCTCATTATGTAAGTTCATCCCCGGCTGTGCCTGTCTGGGTGCACGATGTCCACATCTACGAGGCTGTCTAGGTGCCACACCTTGGGTGCGATCAACCGGTACTGAAGGTGCTTCAGCCTCAAGCCGCTGCTGCTCTCTCACATGCGTGAGAGCGTGTCTGACAACCCTCCGTACCTCAAATCGGGACGGACACGGCGGACTTTGCTGTTCCTCATCCCTAGTAATGCCAGCTTCATTTGTCACATGAACATGATGTAAGTTTTGTACCTGTTTTTATTATAAGAATAGACATAATTTAATAATTTGAAGTAAAAAAAGTAAGGTGATTATAATGAAAACAATTTAAGAAATCCTTACCAAACCCTCCAAGAAAGGGGTCATCGTCCGATAACCAATCTCCTCTATATGCACTGGGTTTTGGACAAACATGCACGTGATCCTCCTGTACCAAATCATGTAAGGATGCGTATAATGTATGGCCTGAACCCCCATCTACCCGTACACCACTTTATCCCGCCGTTATTCCCAAGCTGCTATAAATCGATGGTGTCGGGAACCCCAAACGACATGGCTGTTCCCGCGGCGGTCAACCCTGTGCAACTCCTCCCCTGTGTCACACGGTTCTGGGATCCCCTGCAGCATGCCGAACTGCCTCAACACGCGATCAGGGTGGTGCCACTCTACCTTCTCAAAACAGATCAGAGGGACTCTAGACCTCCAAACAGCCTCTCCCTGACGGCAATAAGCTGGAGCCTGTCGATCTCTGTATGGCATCCACACAACCTGATCATCCTCCAAGTGCGCTAGCTGGTCTCGATAGCTGCGAAGGTTGTGTGCAGTAACATACTTCAGAGATAACCGTCCAATCCACCTGAAATTCAATAAATGGAGAAGTATAAGTCAAAAGTTTCAATATGTAGTAGGTGACAATAACATTTCAGATGGAAAACTCATTAATAAATGTATACCTGCACCCCAAGGGAAGGTTGCCCTGATCCTTATTTGGCCTAAGAGAAATAGGTTGCGTACATAGCAACATATCCCATGCCCAAAGCTGTATCAAAAAAAAAAAATATGAAATACTATCAAAACATATGATTTTAAATGAAAAAGAAAAAAAAAAAAGAGAGAACAACATCATAACATTTAATTAAAATGTTATAGGATACCTGCAGAATATTTAGAAATCTACCACAATGGCTAGTGTCGGGGTGAGTGGCAGAGCAAAGTTCCCTATATAAAAAGGCTAAGCATGCACTACCCCAGCTGTACATGTGTATCCTCTCAATACCTCTAAGTAAAGGGAGATAAAACAACTTCACCTTGCTGTTAGTACGATATGTCATCACATTAGCCCCAAGGGCTATCAAAATATAGGCACGCGTATACCTATCAACCAAGTGTGGAGGGGAATCAGCGTGAAGGCTACTAAACTCAGAAAATTGTGTCCTCAGCCACTTAATCTTTAAACTACTACCATCAAATGCTGCATCAGGTGGAACAGCACCTAGAAGCTCCACACATAAGACCCGCCAATCTGGAAGCACGACTAAATCGGTAACGGATAACCCATCAATCGGCAACCCCGACAGCATCCCGATATCCTCTAATGTGATGGTCATCTCACCAACAGGGAGGTGGAATGTATGGGTTTTTAGACGCCATCTCTCAATCAACGCCTCAAATAATGCCCAGTCATACTGCACTCTCCCAATGAAATGAACTCCTAACCACCCAGCCACTGCTAATCTCTCCTGGATAACGGGAGCTATATCATTTGGCACAGTTGCACCACGACTAAATGATAAACTTGAAACTTCACGATTTGCCCAAATATATCGGACTCGGTGGGAGTGCTGTAAAGTCAACACGGAAGGATCAAAGGGCCCAGGATCAACAAAAGTACCCATATGTTAATCAAAACAACACAAACACAAGTATTATTTTTGACAAATCAAATACTCTAGAAAGTGTTATTGAAATTACCCGATCTTTTTCGCGCGCGGGCGGGGGGCGCGGAAAAGGCGGTTGTCTTTCGCGGAGGGGTTGGTGTCTGAGACCTCGCTTCATGGGAAGGAACAAAATGAGGAGTCGCCACGCGGTTTTTGTATTTTGAGCCCAAACGTTGAGAAACGGCTTTTGTGAAAAGGTGTCGTTTTTATTGGTAGCAAAAACTTAGGAAAAGGCTTTTGAAAACGGGGATCATTTTTATTGGCAGCAAAAACGAGTAAAAAGCTTTTAGTACCAGATATTGTTAGGTTCGGAGGTCAGGTTACGTTTCGGGTAGAGTATGACGAGATCGCCCGAAACGCCTCGCATGACGAGTCTTTCTACCTTTCTCGAAATCGTGTGTGTGTATGTGTGTCTTTTGAAATGGGGGCTTGGATGACAAGCTTAATCTTGGTTTGAATGACAAACGTTGATTAGGTGATTTTTGAAAAGACGAGCGTTTGAATGACAAACGTCGGTTTGAGTTTGAAATGAGCGTTTGCGTGGCAAACGTCGGTTTGGAGTTTGAAAAGGAGTTCGAAGGTCGAACTCCGGTTTTTTGAACCAGGAATGTCATTGTTAATGATTTTTACGGGAAAAATGCGTATTAAATGATTTTAAGTGTCAAATGGCGGCTTGGAGTTTGAAGATGAGCGTTCGGAGTTTGAACGTCATTTCGCGCGTTTTGAAAGAGAGTTCGACGGACGAACTCCGGTTTTTGAACCGGGCATTACATTGTTAACGATTTTTACTGGAAAAATGCGTATTAAATGACATACGATCAACGAATCGGGTTGCGACTCGGACTTTGAAAAGTAAATACTATCACAATCCAAACGGATCGGACTTGTAAATGACAGTATTTAAAGCGGTGTCAACGGAATCAAACGATCCGGATTCGTAAATGACGATCGACGAGGCCAAACGGCTCGGAATTGTAAATGACGATCAACGAGGCCAAACGGCTCGGAATTGTAAATGACGATCAACGAGGCCAAACGGCTCGGAATTGTAAATGACGATCAACGGATCGATCGATCCGAATGGTAAATGACATAAAAGTGAACTAACGGGGTCGGAACGCCGTTTTAACTCGTGATTACTTCTCTTACGGAAAGAGAAGAGGATCGAGGGGCTAAAACGTATCGGACCCCGTTAGACGTAAGGCGTCTACATTTTGATAACGACGTTCGAAACGGTTATAGCGATTGACGCGTAAACCGAGATGGAACGGGAGATTTAGAGAGAGGAGTTATACCTATGGCTAGGGTCGACTCTTTTGGCTCGGGAGGTGTGTACGGACACGGAAAGTGATTCAAAGGTTGTTTCGAAGTTGTAGGGTGCGTATTTGATCGAAATACGAAGGTTTCACGCGAATCGAGACGTAACGAGAGCTCGAGAGGGGTGAAAACCGGTTTGGACCGTGGGGTGGTGAAATTTTGGTGTAAAAATCCTCTCTATTTGGCTTTGACACCATTTCTATTTATAGGTGAAATTTGCAGTAGAGTCCTGGACGGACTTGGCCGAATCCAGGGGGTTTTGTGGTATTTTGGAATTTGAAGGACTTGCTGGCAATTTCGTAAAATGTGCATGGTGAGTCCTGACGGACTTGGCTTGCAAACTAGGGGCATTTTGGTCTTTCCCCTTTGAAATTGATTGAAGGGTGACTAGAGGGAGGTGGCCTGGCTGCCACGTGCCCTCTGCGTCACCAGCTGAGGTGGAAGATTGTTCCCGGTCCGTTTTTTGTCTGCTTTTTAAAATAACGGTCCGGAAATGTCCGAAACGCCCGGAAAGTGCGGGAAAATGCGTTTTCAGGGAAAGCCATACTTTTACGTGAGATGTCACGTGCTAAGTACGGTTCGACGTCGGGATGCACGGGGCGGCCCTG
>JAFEMH010006910.1:0-55000 GCA_022495995.1 Adenophora triphylla var. japonica | reverse complement strand
CAATAGAATGGTCTTACCTTTCCTAAGTCGCGACCCAGGTTGGTCGGACATACGACCTGATCATCGAACACTCTCTACCCGAACAAGGCACAAATTCAGGCGACCTCGTTCAATCGAGCGAACTCGACCAAACCAAGCAGACGTATCTCGCGCCGCCAAAAATAACAAACTCCTATATTCTCGGATACGATTAATCCCGTTGGGTTTTGATGGAAAAAAATCTCCCTTTTGTAAAAAAAAACCCTAGCAAAAACGTACAAATATAATGGTCGAACCACAATGACTTGGGTGTCAAACAAATTGATTTTGAGTAGTGTAAAGTAACTATGGGATTTTTTGTTTGTTTGTTTGATTATCACTAATGCAAAAATTAAATACTAAATTAAACAAGAAATTCAACGCAAAGGATTATATTAAGATAATAAAAAGTAGTCAACAGATTGGGTTTCACGAATAATGTCACTGTATGCAATTTCAGATAACTAAAGGATTAATATAGTTTTAGGGTTTATTCACTAATTTAATAATTGGGACGGTTAGTTGGTCGGTTTGCAATTCTTTTACTCACTTTATGTTTTTCATTCCTTAAGGTACGCTTCACATTCAAAAGTTTATTAAGCAAACAATAATATTAGAACATAAATTCTCTTGACTTATGCAAGGTACTCAATTGAATATATTCAACACAATAATAGTCTATGTATAAATCTCCACGCAAGTGAAAGAATTTATACCAAATTAGTTAAAGGGCAAATAATATCTTATCATAATATTGAAACCCCAAAATGGCATTAAGATTATTGTGTCAAACTAAAACCACAATTGAATGAGAGAATTAACATAACATATCATAAATATCAATATTTCATTGCATCCAATCCGCAAACCTAGGTATTTAGCTAATCATATTCCTAGAGAATAATAAAAGAGATGAATAATAAAACATAAAAACCTGAATTAATTGAATAATGATGCTTGAATCCCTTGTATCTACTAGAAAAGAAGAATAAAACATAAGTCATAAAACATGAATGGAGTTGTTACTTGGGAGAAAAGGGGTCAAAATTTAGGAAATAAGCATCAAATCCTAGTTGAAATTGGAAAACTAAAAGTGCTGAGCGGAGTACATGTTCGACCGCACATGGCTAGGGGTGTGCGGCCACACACCTGGGCCGTGAATTCTTCTCCTTTTTTCTGTCTTGTTGTGCGGCCGCGCTTCGTTTCTTATGTTTAACTTAAACAATTATGTATCATCTTTATCATTTATTATAGAGAAAGTTTATTTGGTTCATTATATGTTTACATGTTTATTATATTGAACTGCGTCCCTAGTTGTTGCACATTACACTTATGGGTACTTGCTAGAGAACGAGTACTGGACTTGACCTACTTATGAGATTTATGACATGGTCTGTTGTCATGATTAAATCTCATGATAGTCGTGTCATTGAATCCTTTGTACCTGAGATTATCATCATCTTCCACATGATGAAGATCGTGTTTGATGTAGTCTAACACTATCTTTAATAGGATAGCAATAAGGGCTATGTTGGCACGATTGGATTCATGTAGGGAAGAATGATAAGTCAAGATGGGATTTGTCCCTCTTATGAAGAGAGATGTTTGCTAGGGCCCCTCGATGAATAGTGTTGATGAAATATATGGCCATACTCAAGTGATTTGATAGAGATCAAATGCATTTGGATTATCAACATATTCAGATTCGAGAAAGCATTGAACGGTATGAGTTGACATGGACCATGACTCATGTTCAATTGGACATCGTGGACAAAGGGATTGTGACATTTGATCTATCGAGGAATCAAGCTTTGATGTTATATTAATTTGGTGGATATAATGGTTTGCTAGAAGCCACTTATGTCTTGTGAGGTCATGTTTTGACTCACTACCAACATAATATAATTCCTTTTGGGTCACACACAAAGAACGAATTTGATTCTGACAATTGGAATTCTAGCTTGGTATACCGCGTGACATACTTAGCTGTAACGACCCTAACCCTAGGCACTAATTTTAATATCATATTGTGTGCTTTTAATATTATTTTTAATATTACGTGTCCATTTTTATATACTTGATTTATTATATTAGGATAAAATGATAAGGAAATAAAATAATGTTCAAAAAGAAAAATAAAAATAAAAATAGAAAATAGATAAAGAGTGAGAGGAGGTTAAAATGGGTAAAATAAATAATTGGGATAAATGGTTTTAAATTAAAATGGGAAAGCCTTAAGAAGGGGGGGGGGGCCATACCCTTCCCCCTAATTCACTCATCCACCTCTCCCCAATAGTCAAAACCCCATATCTTCCTTACTTCCTCTTTACTTTTCCCCATACTTTCTCATCATCCTCCCTCATCATCCTCCCTCATCTTTCTCTTACAAATTCCATGGAAGAGCAACCTTGAAGCTTCACCTTCTCAAGTTCCTAGAGAAGTCATTACTTCTTCATTTGTCAATCCGGGAGTACTTTTGTAATCGGGGCATCTAGGGGAGTTTAGCAAGCTCAAGAAATCCTTAATCCATCTCCTATTCCAAGGTGAGTTGTTATGATTTCCCTTCTTATGAATGTTCATGAACTCTTATTTGTTGTTCTTGTTATGATGATAATTGTGTAGATGCTTTGGAAGCCTATTTGAAGTTGGGAGATTGGTAAATGGCAAAGAAGGATACTCTTGTTCTTAGAAATTGATTTAGAGGGTAAGAAATGGGTGGAGTTAGTTTTAGAGAATTAAACTTGAAATGGGTTAGTGAAATGGGTTATGAAATATTGTGATTGTTGTTAAAATGGTTATTTGATACTTTGGGGAAACCTTCTTGGATTTGAGGATTTGGTTAGTGTTATAGAAATTGTTGTTGTTCTTGGAAGTGTGAAGAATGGAAGAAATGGGTGGAGTTAGATTTAGAAAATGAAAACATGAAATGGGTGGGAAGTTAATTGGTAAACAATCTAGGCCTATATGATCTTGGATTTAGATGGGTTTTCTTAGATTGAGCCTCTCCAGCTCGGGACACGCGTAAGGTTCCGGGTTGGGGTGCTCAAAGTTGGTATCAGAGCTTAGTTTAGAGGTCAAGGGTAGATGTCTAAACTAAGGGGAAATGTGTGGAAATTGACGCCGAGTGTTTAATGCAGGAGTTCGTTCTAATGGCCGGAAACAAGGATGATCAGCGAAAGGTTCTAGAAAATGAAGGAGATATGGGTATAGGTGGAATTCAGAATGAAGAGATAATGAAGTTATTCAGGAAGTTTGTACAGAATATGGAGACTAGAGGATCAGTTTCGAATCAACCAGAGAGATGTCAAAGTGATGGATTGGAAAGATTTGTGAAGATGAACCCACCGAGCTTTAACGGAGATCCGAATCCGTTAAAGGCAGAAAAATGGTTAGCAGAAATGAATAGGATTTTTGAGGTTATAGAAAGTCCCAACGAAGAGAAAGTTAGGTATGCCGTGTTCAAACTTGAAGGTCTAGCTGATCAGTGGTGGCAGATATTGAAGGGAAGTTGGGAGCGGGATCATACGCCCCAGACTTGGGATAATTTCACCAAACAGTTCGAGGATTATTTCATTTCGATGGTTACAAGGGACAAGAAGGAGATCGAATTCTTAGGACTAGAACAAGGGATCATGACGGTGAATCAGTATGTAATCAGGTTTGAGGAATTAGCTAGAAGTTGCCCTCATTTGGTATCGTATGAAGCGAAAAGAGTTCATAGGTTTATAAAAGGTTTGAGGATTGAGTTTAGGAAGAAATTAGTGATTGATAGCTTCACCAATTATCAGACAGTCTTAGAGAGAGCTTATAAGATCGAGAATAGCATTGAGGAAAATAGTGGAAAATCGGAAGGTGGGATTGGAGATAAGCCAAAGTATCTAGGACAAGGATCCAAAATCATTAGAGATCAGCCAAGGGCTTTAACTTCAGGAAGTGTGAGAGAGGAACTTGTGGTAGCTTCTTCGTCTAGGCCAATATCCAAACAGTATGGGATGATTTGTAAATTTTGTAAGAAGGTTGGACATACCGAAGATCGGTGTTGGAGTAAGCAAGGCAAGTGTATTAATTGTTGAGAGATAGGACACTTTAGGAGAAATTGCCCAAGGTTGCAGCGGGGACGAGCTTTAAGCAGCGGTCAGCCGGGTGGACGACAAAGAGGTGGTACCAAAAGAGATAACGAAGGGGAACCGAAAGAGAAGGTCTGTGATCGAGTATGTGTTTTGGGTCCAGGAGAGATAGATTCCTCATTGGTCACTAGAGGTATATTCCCTGTCTCAGAAGTTAGGGGTCATATTTTATAGATTCTGTTTCATATCATTATGTGTGGCATAGCGTTTTGCTTCTATGTGGCATACATTGTTTGAGATTTTGTTTTATTGTTAGAGGATTCTGCTCTTATGAGAGAATACCTCGAACCTCCTTTGGTTTACCACGATGGTGATGTGGTTATGGCTGAGCATGTATTGCCAGTTAATTTGGTATGATCATTAATTTATGATTTTGAGATATACTTGACCTGGAGGGTTAAGTAGTTGTTGTGTAATGGTAGACTATCATAATAAGTGAGTCTCCTTTTTCTATGCCTAAATTGCTTATATTGGTATTTGATATAGGTAAACTTTAACGTGAAATTCTTGTTATATATGGGCATTTAAGGTGAAAATTTTGAATTAAGGTGTGAAGGGTAATTGGTATGTGTTAGACTTGCATAAGAAGTCTTTTCAAAATTTTTATGTACTAGTTATGAGTAAATGGTAAATGTGCTCCCGTCGGTATATTTCATGTGTTGGTTCTGAGTATGATAAGCAGAGTTTTAAAACCCTTATTTTGATGGCTTTAGGGTAATTAGAATTGAGGATCTCTTTGTTAAATAAAGTTTGAAAAATCATTTGAGAATTGGGTTAATGATTCCTTGGGAGGAGTCCCTGCATGCAAGTTTGGCTAGTGTGAGTTGGCTCGAGAGGATTGCAAATTTTGGGTTCTATAGTCTTAAACTCGGATGTTACCAAGGATCTTGTGAGAATTGAGTCCGTGATCTTTGAGTTGGCAAGTGCTACCGAAGAAATTTAAGGACCTCTTAAGAATTGTAAAGTCGTTGTTTTGGTTGACTCTAAAGGACGTATAAATGGTGTAGAATGTAATAAGGATGAATCATATTAATAGAAATGGAGAATAGATTAGTTATAGATCCGGCCCTTACAATACCTAGTGGATGTGAGGACTTTGTAAAATTTTAAGGTGTATTAAAGGAAGATTAGATTATGATATTATACGAAATGGGAAAGTGATAACGTATGCTTTGAGGAATTTAACTTAGATAAGTGAGATTTTCTTATCCTCTACTCGGGAGTAGCTGCACTTGTGTTGCGTTATTTAAGTAGGAACCTTATCTTTTTGAAGCTTCCTTTGAGAGTTGTTACCGATCCTAAGAGTTGGAGAATTTAGTTAGTCGAAAGAAAGAGATTTGAGGACTACCCAAATTCTTGAGGAATAGGTTATGTTGTGTGACGGATTTCCTTTCAACTTGAGAAGTTTAATTAACCTTAGCGAGTTTGCGTATAATAGCAGTTATCATTCTAGCATTGAGATAAAACCGTATGAGGCGTGGTTCAGGAAGATATTATCGATCTCCAATCTGTTGGGGTGAGGTTAGTGAATCTAGGCATAAGGTAATTTAGCGCCAAAGTTTGTTAATCCATTTGAAGTTTTAGAAAAGGTAGGTGATTTGACTTATAGACCGACTCGGAGCAGTTTATAGAGTATTGAAATTTTAAATGTAATATCGTAATGTATTTGATGACATAAGTTGTAATACTTTTTATTTAATTATACTTTCTTTGAAGTCGTGAAAATTCGGGTTGATGATAATTGTATGGTATTCTTGGAATATTAAGTTGTAATATCGTGTTATTAACGAAATTAGAAATCTTGGAAAGAATCATAGCAGTGATGAGACTAGTTGGGAAGTGAAGTCCTAGAGTATTCAGATTATGAAAATGTATAGTAGAATCATGCCATTGAGAAATCTAATTGGAAATATTAAGTTAGAATGTGTGAACGGTAACCTTTGCTATTCGAACCTTAGGGTAAGTGACAATCAAATTCGGGACGAATTTTCTTTAAGGGGGAGTGAGTGTAACGACCCTAACCCTAGGCACTAATTTTAATATCATATTGTGTGCTTTTAATATTATTGTTAATATTACGTGTCCATTTTTATATACTTGATTTATTATATTAGGATAAAATGATAAGGAAATAAAATAATGTTCAAAAAGGAAAATAAAAATAAAAATAGAAAATAGATAAAGAGTGAGAGGAGGTTAAAATGGGTAAAATAAATAATTGGGATAAATGGTTTTAAATTAAAATGGGAAAGCCTTAAGAAGGGGGGGGCCATACCCTTCCCCCTAATTCACTCATCCACCTCTCCCCAATAGTCAAAACCCCATATCTTCCTTACTTCCTCTTTACTTTTCCCCATACTTCCTCATCATCCTCCCTCATCATCCTCCCTCATCTTTCTCTTACAAATTCCATGGAAGAGCAACCTTGAAGCTTCACCTTCTCAAGTTCCTAGAGAAGTCATTACTTCTTCATTTGTCAATCCGGGAGTACTTTTGTAATCGGGGCATCTAGGGGAGTTTAGCAAGCTCAAGAAATCCTTAATCCATCTCCTATTCCAAGGTGAGTTGTTATGATTTCCCTTCTTATGAATGTTCATGAACTCTTATTTGTTGTTCTTGTTATGATGATAATTGTGTAGATGCTTTGGAAGCCTATTTGAAGTTGGAAGATTGGTAAATGGCAAAGAAGGATACTCTTGTTCTTAGAAATTGATTTAGAGGGTAAGAAATGGGTGGAGTTAGTTTTAGAGAATTAAACTTGAAATGGGTTAGTGAAATGGGTTATGAAATATTGTGATTGTTGTTAAAATGGTTATTTGATACTTTGGGGAAACCTTCTTGGATTTGAGGATTTGGTTAGTGTTATAGAATTTGTTGTTGTTCTTGGAAGTGTGAAGAATGGAAGAAATGGGTGGAGTTAGATTTAGAAAATGAAAACATGAAATGGGTGGGAAGTTAATTGGTAAACAATCTAGGCCTATATGATCTTGGATTTAGATGGGTTTTCTTAGATTGAGCCTCTCCAGCTCGGGACACGCGTAAGGTTCCGGGTTGGGGTGCTCAAATTAGCCATACTGAAAAATCATATTCTGGCTGAGTACACCGCGCGACCTATCTTGCCCGGCGATGGTCACGACTCATGCTCTTAGGCACGAGTCGTTCCCAAGTCCATCACGAGTACTTTTAGTGGCACGACTCGTATCACGAGTGTTTTTCCATAAGCATGACTAGTGCCCTCAGGCACGAGTCGTGCCCAACGCGAAAAAGTGTCCGTACTGCGTTTCCAAGGTTGGGAAGGTTTTTTTTATTGACAAGGACTTAACCCTAAGTGTTAGTGATTTATACCATTGTATAAATACAAGTCCTAAGGCAGCGAAAAACTCTCTCTTGCCTCCATACATCATTGTTCTAGATTTATGAAATCCTAGGCCTTGATCAATTTCATAGTTTTTGCCATTGATTATTGAAATCATTTCAATAATCGGGAAGGATCATCTAGCAATCCAACAAGAAGAGTTTATGGTTCGTTCGCGTGTGGATCACCACTAGAGGGAGGTTTCTTTATCTCCTAAAGCATGAAGATCTCCATTGTTGATTTCATCACCAAGGTAGAACAAGGAAGATGAAGATCCAAGTTTCATCAACGGTTCAAACATTCGAAGGTTGTTCATCGATTCTAATAAGATTTGAATCTAAGATCCGTTTTGAAAGACTAACATAATCGCATTAAGGTATGTAAATTCTATTTCATGGTTTTAACTATTCATGTTAGACGGATTAAAGGGCTAGGGTTTTGCTTGTTATTTGTAAGTCTTCCGCTGCGTTTGTAACCCCAAAACCCAACAGTGGTATCAGAGCCGCGTCTTATCATGATTAGGTTAAAATTGGCATGCTAGATTTAATGTGATTAAATGCTTTACGTGCTATATGTGAAATAGATTTATGGTTTTATGTGTGTTATTTTTTGAGAAAACAAGTATACTCCCTTCGTCCATTTACAATGTTCATAGTTACTGTTTACACGTTAATTAAGGAGGGATTATTATATTGAAAGTGTTGTGAGTGTGAAAGTAAAATAGGAGAGAGAATGAGTGGAGGGAATAGTAAATTATAATGGTGTTGTGAGTATTAAAATAATGTAGGAGAGAAAATGAGTGGAGGGAATAGTAAATTATAGTGGGGTAGGGTTAATATTTTAATAATATAAAGTTTCCATTTTAGGAAAGAAACAAAGTGTGAACCATGTAAATGGACCCCCAAAATAGAAAGTGTGAACAATGTAAATGGACGGAGGGAGTATGTGATATACCATGATCATGATTAATAATTGATTAATATGATTAGTCTTTTACATGGGATATTGGTCTATTTAATGTGATTAAAGTAGATTGGTAAATTCTCAAAAATTGAAACAAATTGTTTGTTTTGAATTTGATGTTCGTTTTAATATGATTAACATGATTATTTGAATCCGTATATTTTGAGAATGGAATAATTATGTAGTTAATAATTGTTAATTATTACATGATTATTGGTATGATCCTAAAGTATGATTTTATGTGAAAATCCCATGTTCATGATAATGTACACATAAGTTTCATATACAATCATGCGATGTTTGTTATATGTAAAACCTTCTAAATATTTAAGTCTTATGCCATTCCTTAATTAGAACACTTGTGAAATTTTAGGGTATTTTGATGTAGTTTCAGCTCAGTTGGGTGCATCATTATATCTTAATTTGTGATCAAAATAAGATTATGATTGATATAGTTTTGGCTCAGTCAGGTACATCGTTTCGTGTCTCATACGTTTGAAAAGTGTTTTGGCTTAATTGGTGCTTTCAAATGAGATTTGACCCAAGGCATAGATGAGATTTAAAATATATTTTTTGACATATGATGTCTAAAGAAATCTCATAAAAAGATCTAAGAGTCATATAGAGATATGATTGATGTTTCTACCTAAATAGCTTGATTTCGGGCAATAGCTTAGTTAAACCGGAATTAAGTGAAATATGGATCTTAGCACATTATAATTATATGATACATACTTGTATTAGAAGGTGTATAATTTAGTGGGAGTATTTATGAAATACATTATTTGCTCTTAGATGGTAAATGTGTTGATATTGATATGTGTTCTTATGGTTTGCATATTTTGTTATAGAAATAGTATTACACAATAAATTGCGATTCGTTCTTAAGAAGGACAAGTTCGGATAGAACGGTACAGACTATTCTGATTGGATCAGAAGCTTAAAGAATTGTTCCTAGGCAAATTGTACGTTCTTGACGAATCAGTTCCTGCTAAACCCGCTGCAAATGTTGCAAAGGGTAGATAAGGAGCAACATTAGAAACATGATGATTATTCTAGCGATGTTGCTTGCCTTATACTTGCCACCATGCTTGAAAGGCTCTTATGAAGGACCTTGAACACATGGAAGTTACTTTTGTTCTAGCACAGCGCATAAAGGAAATGTTCCAAGTGCAAGCCAGGCAAGAAAGATTTGTTGTGTTAACGGTTAACACAAGAAAGGGATTTAAAAGGAAACACACAATAGGTAAAGCAAAGGTTGCTAAACCTAGGGCAAAAGTTGCCAAAGCCGAAGAGGCTAAACCCAAAGTGTCTCAAAAGGATGCAGTATGCTACCATTGCAATGAGATTGGTCATTGGAAGCAAAGTTGCAAGGCTTATAAGAAATGCCTAAAAGGTGAAGAAGGGCAATATGATTGTACTACTTCAGGTATCTATATGATAGATATTTTTCTTTCGACTTCTTGTTCTTGGGTATATGATACCGGATATGGATCCCAAATTTGTTTAAATCTACAAGGAATAAAGAATAGAAAGCTACTCAAAGAAGGTAAATTAAACCTATGCGTGGTAATGGAGCAATAGTTGCTGCATTAGCCATAGGGACTTATGAAGTCAATTTACCTAGTGGACTAGTACTTGTTTTGAACAAGTGTTACTACGTTCCGGATTTGAGTAGGAGTATTATTTTCGTTTCTTATATGGATGATGAAGGATATAATTTTCTTATTGAGAATAAGAAGTTTTATATTCATTTAATGATATGCCTTATTGTATTGCATATGTCATTGAATGGTCTTCATATCCTTGATGTTAAGAAAAAAAAATATTGAAGATATCTATAATATAAATGAGAAATCTAAATCGAATAATATGAACAACACGTTTATATTGCATTGCCGGTTTGGTCAGATAAATAAGAAACATATATCTAAACTCCATTAACATGGACTTTAGAATCATATGATTATGAATCATTTGAGGAGTGTGGATCTTGTTTATTAGGATTATTGACCAAACCACCCTACACTAAGAGTAGTGGGAGGGCTAGTGACTTATTGATTCTTATACATGAGATGTATGTGAACTATTAAGCAGCATTGCTAGGGGAGGATTTCGGCATTTCATCACATTCACCAGTGACTTATCTAGATATGGATATGTCTATCGGATGAAGTCCAAAAGTGAATCGTTTGAGATATTTAGAATATTCAAAATGAAGTACAAACAATCTTGGCAAAACTATAAAGTACTTCGATTAGATCAAGGTGATGAATATTTGAGCCAAGAGTTTGACAATTATCTCAAAACTGTGAAATCGTTTCAGAGTTGACTCCACCTGGAACACCACATTGTATGGTGTGTCTGAGAGGAGAAATTGAACCTTGTAGGACATGGTTCATTCGATGATATGTCAAGTTGACCTTCCTATTCCCTTTTGAGGATATGCATTAGAAATAATGTGGTTACACTGAATCGAGTCCCTACTAAATCGGTTCCTTAGTCCCCACATGAGATGTGACATGGAGGAAAACCTAGTTTGTCTTTCATGAATATTTGGGATTGCAAAGCTTATATGAAGAGACTTGTCTCTGATAAGTTAGCGCCATATCTGACAAGGTTATTTTCGAATATTAATTTTACAACAACAAAGAGAACAAAATGTTTGTTACTCTGTATGATTTGTTTCTTGAGAAGTAGTTTTTGAATAAAGAATATAGTGAGAGTAAAATTAATCTTGAAAAGTTCAAGAACCTGAAAATGACATGGAACCAAGAGTAGAGACGGAACCCAAGTTCACAAGGAGTTGTGGAACCGGTACAAGATGCACTGATCCATCGTAGATCGGATAGGTTACGATCCGAACTCAAGAAATATTGATTTCTCATATCGGAAAGTAATAAAGTGGAAGTCATTGAGAATGACGATCCTACTTCCTATCTTGAGGCGATGTCCACTCCTAAATTCGAATAAATGGTTAGGAATCATGGAGTCCGAATTACAATCCATGTTTGATAATCAAGTTTGGAACTTGATTGGGTTACCTGAAGGTGTAAAAACCAAAGGGTGCAAGTAGGTCTTCATGACCGACATGGATGAAAGGTGTATACTTTCATGGCTAAGGTTTGTAGCAAAGGAATTTAGGAAAATTCATAGTTTTAATTATGTTAAAGCTTTCTCCGACAGTTGCAATGCCAAAGTCTATTAGAATTTCAATTGCCATAATCGCATATTGTGACTATGTGATATGACAAATGGATGTCAAACAACTTTCTTAAAATGGAAAGATTCTTAAGGATGTGTATAGTACACAACCCGAAGTTTTGTCGATCCAAGAAATTCTAATAAAGTATGCATGTTGCAGAGATCCATAAGATGGGTTGAAGCAAGCTTTGAGGAGTTGGAATCTTCATTTTGATGAATTGGTCAAAGAGTTTGCCTTCATCAAGTACGAAGATGAACCTTGTGTATGCATGAAATTCAGTGGGAGCGTAGCATTATTTCTATTGTTTTATTACAATGATATCTTACTCATTGGAAAAACGAAGTTCCGACAGTTAAGACTGTCAAGTCTTGTTCAAGGAAAGTTTTATCAACAAAAGATATGGGTGAAGCCGCTTACATCCTTGGCATCAAGATCTATAGAGATAGATCTAAAAGGATAAATTGGTTTAAGTCAAAGTACTCACATTGATAAGGTTCTTAGAAGATTCTAAGAAAAGTAACTTGTCAACAGGTCATGGTGTTACTCTTAGAAATACTCATTGTATTATGACAAGTGGTGAGCAAAAGGGAATGAATGAAGTTCCATATGCTCTGGCATTTGGTTCTGTCGTGTATGTCATGATAAGTACTAGACCCGACGTCTCGTATGCTTTGAGCATGACGAGTTAATACCAATCTGATCCAGTTGAGAACCATTGGATGGCAGTTGAGACGATCCTTAAGTACTTAAGAAGAACTAAGGATACGTTCTTGGTATTTGAAAGGTTGGAAGTTAATCTTGTTGTAAGGGTTACATAGATGTTAGCTTCCAAACTGACAAAGTTAATTTAAAATCACAATTAGAATTTGTGTTTATGCTTATTGGAGGTGCAGTTTTGTTGGAAGAGTTCCAAGCAGAAAATCATAGCCAATTCTACAACTAAGACCGAATTTTAGCGAAATCTGATGCAGCTAAAAGAGGCAGTTTGGATCAAAAGTTCATTTAGTATTTTGGAAATATTCCAAGTATCACTAATCGGTGAAACTTTTTTGTGACAATTGTGGTGCCATAGTGCAAGCAATGGAACCAAGGTCACAACAGCGATCCAAACACATACTTAGACGTTTTTTCGAGAAATCATAAGAATGAGAAGACGTTAAGATATGCAAAGTATCAACTGATGATAACATTGGGGATTCACTTACAAAGACCCTCACACAGGTAGAAGCATGATGGTCATGTTAGGTCCATAGGTATTCGATACATAGATAGAGCCTAGTGCAAGTGGGAGATTGTTGGTGTAATGCCCTAGGATTTAGTTATGTTTAACTTAAACTGTTATGTATCATCTTTATCATTTATTATAGAGAAAGTTTATTTGGTTCATTATATGTTTACATGTTTATTATATTGAACTGCCCATAGTTGTTGTGAACAACTAGTATAAGTTGGTAATGGATAATCATGGAGATGATTATATGCATGGAGATGCACATTACACTTATGGGTATTTGCTAGAGAACGAGTATTGTACTTGACCTACTTATGAGATTTATGACATGGTCTGTTGTCATGATTAAATCTCATGATAGTCGTATCATTGAATCCTTTGTACCTGAGATTATCATCATCTTCCACATGATGAAGATCGTGTTTGATGTAGTCTAACACTATCTTTAATAGGATAGCAATAAGGGCTATGCTAGCATGATTGGATTCATGTAGGAAAGAATGATAAGTCAAGATGGGATTTGTCCTTCTTATGAAGAGAGATGTTTGCTTGGGCCCCTCGATGAATAGTGTTGATGAAATGTATGGCCATACTCAAGTGATTTGATAGAGATCAAATGTATTTGGATTATCAACATATTCGGAATGGAGAAAGCATTGAACGGTATGAGTTGACATGGACCATGACTCATGTTTAATTGGACATCGTGGACAAAGGGATTGTGACATTTGATCTATCGAGGAATCAAGTCTTGATGTTATATTAATTGGGTGGATATAATGGTTTGCTAGAAACCACTTATGTCTTGTGAGGTCATGTTTTGAATCACTACCAACATAATATAATTCCATTTGGGTCACACACAGAGAACAAATTTGATTTTGGCAATTGGAATTCTGGCTTGGTATACCGCACGACATACTTAGCCATACTAAAAAATCGTATTCTGGCTGAGTACACCGCGCAACATATCTTGCTCGGCGATGGTCACGACTCGTGCTCTTAGGCATGAGTCGTTCCCAAGTCCAACACGAGTACTTTTAGTGGCACGACTCATATCACGAGTGTTTTTCCATAAGCACGACTCGTGCCCACAGGCACGAGTTGTGCCCAACGCGAAAAAGTGTCCGTACTGCGTTTCCAAGGTTAGGAAGGTTTTTGTTATTGACAAGGACTTAACCCTAAGTGTTAGGGATTTATACCATTGTATAAATACAAGTCCTTGGGCAGCCAAAAACTCTCTCTCACCTCCATACATCATTGTTCTAGATTTATTAGATCCTAGGCCTTGATTAATTCCATAGTTTTTGCCATTGATTATTGAAATCATTTCAATAATTGGGAAGGATCATCTAGCAATCCAATAAGAAGAGTTCTTGGTTCGTTCCCGTGTGGATCACCATTAGAAGGAGGTTGCTTTATCTCCTAAAGCTTGAAGATCTCAATTGTTGATTTCATCACCAAGGTAGAACAAGGAAGAAGAAGATCCAAGTTTCATCAACGGTTCAAACATTCGAAGGTTGTTCATCGATTCAAATAAGATTTGAATCTAAGATCCGTTTTGAAAGATCAACATAATCGCATTAAGGTATGTAAATTCTATTTCATGGTTATAACTATTCATGTTAGATGGATTAAAGGGCTAGGGTTTTGCTTGTTATTTCTAAGTATTCCGCTACGTTTGTAACCCCAAAACCCAACACTTTTGGATGTCATAACTTATTTATACGGACTTCGATTGGGACGTGCCACATATCGTTGGAAAGCTCTCAACGAGTACTATCCAATGAAATTGGTTTTTCAGTGGTAAGATGTTTTTGTCTTTTCAGAAATTCTTTCTTTCTTTATTGCATTGATTCGGATCGTTCCTTTTTGCAACATTTAAGCTCACAATCCATGCACTTTCCTCTTCCGTCCTATACACTCCAAAAAGCCATTAAAACATTCAAGGTTGAGTATTAAATAAGTCTAAAAGTATATCATTTGGATGGGTAAAAACAGATTTATCAAATAACCCCAAATTTGTCTTTTACTTATACTCGAGTAAACCAAAAACTTAAACAAAATATAACTACTTACTAAACTACGAAATATAAAAACTTAAAAACAAAGAAAAAAATTGGTATATTCAAATCATATAAAGGGTTGTTAGCCATATACTCCCTCCGTCCCACGTGAATGCAAACTTATTTCTATTTTGGTCCGTCCCACGTGAATGCAAACTTCCCAAAATGGCAAAGAATATTCACTATTCCACCCACTCATTCTCTCTCCTACTTCACTTTTACACTCACAACATTCTCTCTCCTCACTATTCCTCCCACTCATTCTCTCTCCTATTTAATTTTTCATACTCACAACATTTAACTTTTTCTCTTTCTTACATCACTTTTCCTTAATTCTCACACCCAAAAAGTTAGTCCACATTCACGTGGGACGGAGGGAGTAAGTCTTAGATCTTTACAAACACACATAATCTACAAGAGTTATTATTAACATGAGATTACAATCACATTGATGTATCTAACTTACAATTCTCCACCACAGAATGATAATATAAATCAATAAAGGGAGATCATCGTCACCTAAATGCGATATTTTATAGGGTCACTTGTGTCATGCTCTAAAACAAAGATAATAAGATGAAAATTCTGTACAAGGGCACGCATATGCATGTTTAAAACCACAACTGTCAACCCGACTACTATTTAGGGACCAAATATAGCTTTATATCTTGTAATGTATCACAAAAATCGCGGGTTAGGTTCACGGTTACAAATAAAGTCAAGCAAGTGAAACTAGAAAGTCTTCAAAATATATCCTCACTTGAGTTTATCTCTCCGCTCACTCATACCAACCCATGTTTCAAGACCCAAACTTAGAATTTTGCATATTTTCACACAAAGGATTGATCACCTTCATTTATTTCACTAGTCACTAGAGATCCCATTTTCATAACATAAGAGAGCAAGATTTTTCAGTTTTTTCTTTCCTTGATAACATATATAGATAAGAATCACAAAGAAAACTATGTATATATATATATATATATATATATATATATATATATATATATATATATATATATATATATATATATATATATATATATATATATATATAAGCTCCACAACAAATTTTCCCTTGCCCTTCTTTTACATTGCAATACACAACCTTTTTTTTTCCTTTGTAGACCTCTTTTCCACTCAATCCCTTGATTTTCCAAACATAACCCACAATTTCACATTAATTCCTTAGTTTTACTTTCTTAAAAATGTGAGAAAATAGTGTATAAGTATAATGGAAGATAATGTGGGTACAAAATGAAGGCGAATGGCGGTCTTTGATAACCTCTCACTTGTTGAGAGATTTCCATTTTTAATTAAGCTTTAAAGGGGTTATAGCGGAAATTTTTATAAGAGAAAGTTAAAGCCTCACAATTTGGTTTCAAAGAAATAGACATATATCACTTCCTAAATAGCATAATTGATATGTTATTAAAAGTCATGCAAACATGTTTTAGAGACCCCAAGAATGCCAAATTGATCCTATAAAGGTCTCCTAAGTTGATAACAATGAACAAGAAAATATAAATGGAAGTGAAAGTTGAAGCAATCATATTTCACATGTTTCAATGTAATCATATCCCTATATTGATAATAACACTTAAAATTCATAATTAATAACTCTCAAATCATCATACACTTTAGCCAACATCCCAAAATATGAAAAGAACAATTTTTTTAAAAAAAAAAATCTATTTTTTTGGAGTGATACTATTTACACTCCCATATAAACTCACAAACTCGAGAGATGCCTATTCCCAAACTCAAAACATGATAGTTCTTATAGCATAGAAAACAAACACATGTCTTGGGTTCAAAGGATAACATGACATAACAAACAAATAAAATAAAGCAATTAAAACATATTTAGTTGGTTTGCCTCCCAACAAGCGTATTTGTATAAAGTCGTTAGCCTGACTATGGCCCACGTTTGGACTTTACTTTTCGTTATTTGATCCACTTTGAAGTTTCGTTGTTTCTTATTTTCAGATCAAGCCCCAAATATAATCCTTACATCATCAAATTATTTAGCGCTCATGGAAATTTTTGACACCTTTTCTTCATGGGCTTTTCTACTTGTGGCCTCTTACCACTTTCTTCATTCTCACAGAAGGAGGGGGTATAATAAAAATTGCCAAGTCCTCAACAGAATTGCTAATGGGTTGAAGGTCCCAATCCTGACTTTCCCTCTTCTCACCACTCTCTAGAGCCAACAAAAACTTATCAATGACTTGCTCATGTTATGCTTCCTCCACATTCTCTACCCTCTCCACCTTCTCTATGCACAGCCTTGTACCGTCACAAGGTGATTCCCCTTAGAGTCAATATTAGAGATTTTAATGACAAACTTCTCCTTTGCATCCTCATGAGATTGCTTTTCAAAGTAATAGCTAATAGTAGGAATATAGACCAGATCAACAGTGTAAGGAGAAGAATGTACCTCACAGCTTTTGGAACTCTCATCCTGAAGCGTGGTGCTTGACTCAACATGTTCAGGTAGCATCAGAATTGAATTCGGCTCTTGATTCCTCAATACCATTAATATTTTGTCAATGTGTCCATCTATCCTACTAAATACCGCTTCATTAATTCCATTTTTGTTGTTTCATTGTCTTTTCTCTCATCTTTTTCAATTCTTCCTCCCATAATTGCTTTTGAGGTTGTGGAGGTGATGGATCATAATAAATTGGCTCTTAATTATTTCAAGTCATGTTTGAGTAACTTTTCCACTCTTGATTATACGAGTTAGGAAATGTATCATAATAAGGTTGCCATGTCTGGAAATAGTTTTTTTTTGGACATGTGGATACAGGGGCGGAGCCAGGAATTGGCCGAGGGGGGGGGGCAAGATTACACGGGGGTTCGGGGGCAGCGTCCCCGAAAAAAAAATTTCGGGTCGAACAAGTAAAAAATGGGTCGGATCCATGAAATACAATGTATTTTAGTTAACAAAAATGATAAAAGTAAATAATTCAAAGAACGATTGAAATAATTTTGAAGTATTTAACGCAAACAATTTATTAAAATATATTACTCGTACAAAAAAGAAATTCAAATTTGCTAATTAAACTTGGGATAATAGGAAGAAAGACCAAAAACAAAAAAAATGGGAAAAGCCTAACGAATTAATTAAGATTGAAAAAATGTGAGAAAATTAGGAGAAAGAGAAAAACAAAACTGTTAAGAGAAAAAATAGCAAAGATGGAAGACAAAATTAATTGAAAATGTAGGTAGCAGGGTTCGAACATGGATTTAAAAGGAAACACTAAAGACTTTAACTTCACCCCTTCTACCGCTGAACCACACCACTCACTGGTGTTAATCTTGAAGTTAATTATATATATACATATATAACAAAAATATGGTGGGGGCAAAAAAAAAAAATTTTCCACTGCATTTCCGCCGCTGGGGGGGGGGGGCGAGTGCCCCCACATGCCCCCCCCTGGATCCGCCCCTGTGTGGATAATACTCAGGAAAATATGTCATACACGGACAAGCATTAGTATCATGAGAATAAGATCCACATTCAGACACGACTCATACATGCTATAATAGTTCATTACATTCATCCGTGAGTCGACACATAAAATTTATATTAAAAAATGAAAATAATAAAAGAAAATTATTTACAAGAAAATTAAAATAATACAAGAATATTATTTACACCACCTAAATTAACTTGTTTAATGACAACAAGTCTCAGACAACGGCGCCAAAAACTTGATGAAAGAAATCTTCCCCTTGTAATAAAAACCTAGCAAGTTTACTAGTCATCGATGTAGTAACGTACAAATGTAAGGGTCGAACCACAATGACATGGGTGTCAAACAAATTGATTTTGAGTAGTTTAAAGTAAACAAGAGGTTTTTTGTTTGTTTGTTTGATTATCAATAATGAAAAAATTAAATATTAAACTAAACAAGCAATTCAAAGAAAAGGATTAATTCAGATAATAAAAGTAGTCCACATTAGATAATTAAAGGATCAATATGGTTTCAGGGTTTATTTACTAATTTAAAAATTGGGACGGTTAGGTGGTCGAGTTGCAATTTTTTTACTCTCTTTATGTTCTTCATTCCGTAAGGTCCGATTCACATTCAAAAGTTTATTAAACACACAAAAATATTAAAACCTAAATTCTCTTGACTTCCGCAAGATACTCAATTGAATCTATTCAACACAATAATAGTCTATATATAAATCTCCACGCAAGTGCAATAATTTATACCCAATTAGTTAAAGGACCAATAATATCTTTATAAATTGAAACCCCAAAATGACATTAAAAATAACATGTCAAACTAAAATCACAATTGAATGGAAGAATTAAAATATCATAGCATAAAGATCAAGTATTCGTTACATTCAATTCGCAAACCTGGGTATTTAGCTACTCATATTTCTAGAGAAGAATATAATGGATAAATAATAAAACATAAAAACCTAAATTAATTGAAGAATGATGCTTGAATCCCTTGTCTCTACTTGAAAATAAGAATAAAACATAAATCATAAAACATAGATGGAGTTGTTCTATTTATACTTGGAAAAGAGGGGTCAAAATTAGGAAATAAGCATCAAATGCTAGTCGAATTTGGAAAACTGATAGTGTTAGGAGGAGGACATGTGCGACCGCACATGGATAGGGTCTGTGGCCACACACCTAGGCCATGAAGTATTCTCCTTTTTCAGTTTTTTGTGAGGCCGCGCTTCGTTGCTTGTGCGATCGCCCTTCCTTGCATTGCAGACTTGTACCTTTTTCGACGAACTTTCGGAGGGTATAACTTCTTCATACATACTCTGATTGGTACATGCCACTTATCGTTGGAAAGCTATCAACGAGTAATATCCAATGGAATTGGTTTCTCAGTGGTTACATCTTTTAACTTTCTCGAAATTCATTTTTTCTTTTATTGCTGCTCTGCTCCGGATCATTTCATTTTACAACCTTTAAACTCAAATCCATGCACTTTTCCTCTTCTTTAATATACTCGTAAACCCTCCAAAAAGTCATTTAAACACCCAAGGTTGAGCATTAAATAATTCTAAAAGTATATCATTTGGATGGGTAGAAACACATCCATCAGGTTTCACGGGATTTACAACACCTCTCATATCATTACAATATAAATATCTACCCATAATTCTCGTTAGAGGGTAACATCATTTTTATGCCCCAAATATACTTTGTTTCAATACAATTTTTTATCTAACACACCTTTACTTATCCTCACGGTGGAGGGTATTAGACAGAGACAATCCTGGGTAGTCGTTTGTTCGTAATTTTAGGTTATAGATGCTAGAGTACAACCTAATTGCTGGACTAAGGCCGATCCAGACTAATTCCGGCATCATCAATATGGTTCCATTGTCGAGAATTGAGCTCTCTAGACCTTGAAATCATATTAACTCAGAACCATTGTGTCAGATGGACATACAACTAGCCATCCGTTTATCACGTTAATAATGGCCAACCCCAACAAGCCATTGGAAACGTCATTCGGAACGACGTCGGTCCGAATGGAGGAGCTGGAAACCGTATTATTTTCCTACCCCCTCCACCTCCTGAAAATCCCTATAGGAGACCTATTAGGTCCAACAGTGTGGCGAATGGAGTGGGGATACATGACCGGAGATAGGAGAAGAGGCAATTGAATGTCCAAAGTGGTGGCCAACAGGGCAAGAAGCACCGAACGGGTCGAATGACTGTAGGCGACCTTCCAAGTCCTTAAGCCCCTCACCCATGTAAGAGAGCTTTACTGTTGGAATGGGAAAAAGTCTTTCAGTGCCAGTTGGTGTAAGTACCCCAATCTGGATCACTCCCTTTCAACGCACGGGAAACACCGCAGACTCACACAAACGCAGTCTCAAACACCCATAACCTTCAAAAAACCCCAAAAACCACCAACCAAACCAGGGGGGCCATTCTGGGATTAAAAAGTACAAACAGACTTTTAAGGAATTTTGTAAAATATGAAATTGGTAGCTTGTGTCGTGCGACACATCTTGCCAAGAGACATCATAATTATAAAATCCCCTTAAAGTCCACAATATTCCCTTAAATCCAGGAAAATAAAAAAATTGGTAATGGCTGACAGTACCGTGCGATACACCTTGCCAAGGGACATCATAATTATAAAATCCCCTTAAGGTCCACGATATTCCCTTAAATCCAAGAAAACCAAAAAACTAGTAATGGTTGCCAGTGTCGTGCGACACAACTAGCCAGAATCTGGACCCTATACATAGAGGCCTCCTCCTCTCATTTTTCACACACAATCCTCTTCTCCTCTCTCCCCCCAGCCTTCAGGAACCTCTCTAAGAGCCCTACCGAGCGCTCCCGAGCTGCCCTGAGGCACTCCCAAGGCATTCCAAAGTCTTTCCAATCCATCCCAAAGCCCTGACAAGCCATCCCGAGGCATTCCGATCCATCCCGAGGTGTCCCGAACCTTTCTGAACACAACCGACGATTCCAACGCACGCCAAAACTCTGCCCGAGTACAACCGACGATTCCAACGCACGCCGAAACTCTGCCCGAGTGCAATCGACGATCCCAACGCACGCCGAAACTCTGCCCGAGTGCACACCTGACAATCCCGAGGCACGCCGAAGCTCTGTCCGCAGACAACAGGCACATTTCCGAAGCAATCCTGGTCCGTCCCAGAACACTATTCAACCCTCAAACACTATTCCCCAGTGGAAGACAGACACGAACCAACATTGGTAAGGCTTCCTTCTATTACTATTTCAATACGTAGTGTACAATGTAGACATCAGATACATCATGCATTTTTAAAAGCACATACACACACACACAGTTTTTAAAGAAAGAAGGGGTACCTAAAAACTCGTTTTTACGAGGCGACACGGGTGCGCATTTACTATGCCCTTCCCGAGGAGTAATCTGACCTCCAAACTCAAAAATCTCATCACACAACAATAGTTTTTTCTAAAACTGATGCCTTTTCTCAATGTTTTGGGCTAAATCAAAACGGCGTGACGACTCTACAAGCAACAAAACGCAGCGAACAACGACGGTCCCGACTGACCGAATTCAAGATGCCGGGGCGCCCGCGCGCCTCTCGAATCCGGGTAATTTCAGTTGGCGACTCTGCTGGGGATATTTTGTTTTAAAAACTTTTAAACAAAAAAAAACAAAAGATTTTTAAAACGATGATGAGGGTCAAACTTTCATTTTACCCCTTTCTTTAACTATTGTGTGTGTGCATGTGCTTCACTTTTATTTTACAAAAAAAATAAAAATACAAAAAAATGCATCAATATACATCTGTGTACATACATTTAAAATTCTTCAAAAAAAAACTTTTATTTTACTCAGAAAAAGAATTTTAGAGACTGCACACTACTCGCACTGCTGCCTCGGTACACCGCACGCTACGTGCACTTGCTGTCTCGGATACACTGCACACTACAACCCTTAACCCGGGGTGGTCTTAGTTGCAGTCCGTTTGGTCTTCCTAGGCCTCTTGGATGCGCACGGGATCATTCCAAACATCCCATCCTAGCCAGTGTCAACCCTGCACGCTTGCGTCACACTCTGTCCAGACTCGGTTGGTTTTTACCCAGTCCGTGTCATACAGCCTGGATACATATCCCATGCAGGCCTTTTTCCGGGTCAAAGCTCGGAACTCAAGATCCCTTGCACAAGCAAAGCGATGAAAGGTCATGCTAAAATCTTGACCCAATCTTGATTTTCGAAGCTACACCCAGACGATGTTCCGTCCCGGATATACATCCATGCCTTCATGACACCATGTCATCAAGCCTTTAATATGTCAGCCATGACAATATGACCCAGCCAACGCCTAACATCATAGATCCCTTGCACAAGCAAGGTAAAGAGAGGTCATGCCGAACTCTCGACCAGATCTTGACTCAGGTGCCGGCTCGGCTCACTATTCACATGGCCGACGCATTAAAACGAACATGACATGCTCGGTCCTTAGGTTCAATTTTTCTTTTAGGACGGTGGAAACCGCTTGTCCTATAGGACCCTCGCCCGGGGCTGTCCACCCCGGGAGGTCAAAATACAGGTGCAAAACGAGGGACTTATAGTCGCACAGATGGTCTCCACTGACCCAGGATCTTGCATAGTTGTGAAAAAGAAGAGCAATATTTTCTAACCAACTTAGGATTCTGAGAAAACACTTTTTAAGTAAATTAAAACAACAAAAAAAATCATAAATAAAAAGCAGAAACTGCATGTTACATGAGCTTTCCCCCTTTATCCAGAAAGGCCTTCCCATGTCTAAGCCTTACCCGTAACTCCCTCCAGCAAACAGAGAGTGATCGAGAGTACCCGAGAACTATTCTCCCAGTATCAAAGCCGCAAGGTCCAACATCCTTCCCAGTACAGCCACCAGGGCAGTCCATCGACTCCCCATGGCCAGATCGGTGTACAACAACGAGGAAAACGGGACCCTACCCCCGAGAAACTTCCCGACAATGGAGGAAATTTGGCGAGCTGTCATAGCCCTCGAAAAACACCAAGGCGAGCAACAAGCCTGGATCAAAGGTGCCATGCACCATTTAGGAACATTAGCCATCCCTCAACCACTTGGGGCTCCCAAAGACAAGCCCGCTCCCGCAGCCCCTAACGTCTCTCATTGTCTCCCGGAATTCAATCTCTTACCCTCATACGAACCCTGCAGCTACGACATAAAACCACAAGACCCCCCGGGGAAGATGTGTCCGGCCAATATCCCGAGGTCCCAATACCGCCACAGAATGAGGAGCATATCTGGTGGGACGTCTGCGATTGCAACGCTTGTTTGGAAATGGAGTTCCAAGATGAAATAAATAAGGATCGCCCTCCAAGAAGGAAGAAACCCTCTTCTCAATGAAAACTGAAGAAGAGATACGAAGCCGGTGATCCCACAGTCGGAACCCTCGGAGAACCGTCAGGAAAGTTCGACTACTACGTCATCTACTCCAGAAAATCTCCTCAGCCTAGCTCTACGCAAGACCACTGCAACTTCTACTCCATGATTAGCTGGGACGAGCTCCGCACCACCACCAACGGTCCATGGGTCTAGATACCCCAACCCCTGTCTTGGGAAGGCCTCAAAGCCACTATTGACGCTTCAACAAAATCAATAACGGTGAACGAACTGAAAGCGAAGCATGGCCCTACGCCAACCAAGGCCCTCCCATAACGGGCATACTCTTGATCGCACCCTGCGGGGAGAAATTTAAAAGATCCTTGAGATTCAAGTTCGAAGCATCGAAAAATCAGGCTGAGTATGAAGCGATTATAGCAGGCATGGAATTGGCCAGAGACTTGGGAGAGTGACTCTCAGCTCATAGTAAACCAAATAAAGGGGGAATATGACATGATCAACCCAGTGCTAACCCAGTACTGCGGTCTAGCCAAAACCCTTTGAAATTGTCTATGGCTAAGAACTTATGAGACGAAACTCACAAGGTGAGATGAAACTCACGGGTGTTGTCCTTAGTGTTGATGACACTAACAACAACACATTCACCAATTCTAGAAAAAGCACAAATCAATAGAAATAAATATAATTTGCAGCGGAAAAATTAAAGCAATACACAAGAATATAATTTTTATCAAGTTATATAAATATATAACTTGATGGGTGCCAAGAAGGCAAGACCTTTCTATTAATAATATGAATTCAATACAAGGTTGAAGAAGTTCCTTAATGATAAATAAACCCTGATATAAGGAACAACATATACACAAATTCTCTCTGAAAATGAACACTCAAAACCTTACAAAAATATAAAAATCTATATGAAATTCTCAAGTGTTGGATAAAGTGTTGCCGACACTGAATGGCAACACTTGAGAGCAGAATTCTACTTTCTTGTGCAGATTTGCGTTTTCTGAATTGGATGATCTTCAATGAAGATCCACTGCACTATTTATAGGCCACAAAGTCTTGGAGCCTACTCAAATGATCAGCTAACAGCCTTGAGTTTGTTTCCTCCATTTATGCCTTCTCGCCTCATTTGTAGGAGACCTAGTCTTCTCTTGCTTCTCTTGCTTGTACCTATTAGCTTTGATTGCCTTGTACTCTGACTTGTTCTCCCCCAGAATAGCTGAATAAAATATCTCTTTGCTTGGTCATAAATTAAACAAATAAACACATGTTTATTTGTTAATTCCTCCTCTTCGTAATTCACGCCTGGGCATATTCTGTTGTTGATTTCAAGCTCATTTTAAGGTGACTAACTACTGTTATATAAACATTAATTTACCCATTAATATTTGTGAAAAAATACAGTAACTAACTCAGTGTCGCCAATTCCAAATGGCAACACTTTTGGCAACACCAGTGGCAACACTGGTTTGCAACACTTTGGGATAACATTCATGGCAACACATGATCTTAACATTAACACCCTTCTCAAAAATTTCACATACTATGAGCTGAACCAAGTGATGAGAGAGGACAGCAAAGAGGCTGACCTCCTCTCCAGAATAACCGATCAAGAAGTCATGGACTTAGATGCGGACTGCCAGATAGAATTCACAGAAGGACCTGCTATAGATCGGATTCAGATAAACAATATTGAGGATCAGGAAAGGGACTGGGTAGATGAAATCAAGGATTACATCGAGAAGGAAACCCTCCCCGAAGATCAAGCAAAGGAAAGAACCATCAAAAAGATGTCCGCGAAATACCTCATCCTAGACGGAGTATTCTTTCGGCGATCATTCACCAAGCCTTTGCTAAGATGCGTCAAAACTCACATGGTCACCAATTTACTCTATGAGGTCCATGAAGGAATTTGTGGCGGACATCTTGGTGCTCGCACTCTCTCGGACAAAATTAAATTCCAAGGATTTTATTGGCCGACGATGAGGAGAGATGCAGAAGAGTACGTGAGAAAATTTGATAAATGCCAACGGTTTGCGGACATTCCTAGACTACCATCAACAGAGCAGACTTTGGTTATACCATCGTGGCCGTTTGATACGTAGAGGATTGATCTAATAGGACCGTTCCCAACTGCCCGAGGAAGTATAAAATATGTTGTAGTGGCAGTGGATTATTTTACAAAGTGGACAGAAGCAAAAGCTTTGGCAACCATCTCCGAGGAGAATGTTATCAATTTTGTCCACGATCGCATCTGGTGCAGATTTGGGGTTCCAAGAGCAATAGTCTCGGACAATGGCACTCAGTTCGCTACAAAGTTTACAGCTGAATGTGAGAGAATGAAAGTTGAACATCGCCAGTCTGCAGTAGCTTATCCCCAAGGGAATGGCCAAGCTGAGGCAGCGAACAAGTTAGTCCTGTCCGCCCTAAAGAAATATTTGGAAGGACAAGGAGGACGATGGCTGGACTAGCTCCAGACTGCGTTATGGGTTGTCCGCAACTCAATCAGAAATTCAACCAGAGAAACCCCTTTTTCACTCACATATGGATCAGAGGTAGTAGCACCAGTAGAAGTAGCCTTGCCATCTTATAGAGTCACTTACTTCGACGAGTCTCAAAATGAGGCAAACAGAAGGTATGACCTGGACGATCTCGAAGAAAAGAGAATGCGGGCAAATGAAAAAATGGTGAACTACAAGCAGAAAGCCAAAAATCATCACAATAAAAGAGTGAATAAGAGAAGTTTCTCAGTTGGAGATTGGGTGCAGAGAAATATTGAAGTACAAGGGACCCAAATTGGTTTCCACAAACTCTCCCCGAAATGGGAAGGTCCGTACGAAGTTACCCAAATAATCAAAGAGGGTACCTACAGATTGCAGACAAAGGAAAGAAAATACCTCAAGAACGCTTGGAATAGCGATCACCTTAGAAAGTATTACTTTTAAATCGTTGTATTTTGTAAAGTTGATAGAGGCAATGAATGTATGAATATCAAAAGCAAATTTTTGCACAAAACTGTGGTAGAAACTGTTGTAGCAATATTCCCACAAGCTGGAAATATCAAAAGTGGCAGCCCGCAAAAAAAATGCAAGAGCGGATGCTAGTGGGTTCAAGGGCCAATATTGAATCTCCTACCTACTGATGCCCAAAGATCCTTTAAGATCGCTCGCCTATATGTGTACAAAGGCCATCTTGCCCGCACACGATTGTGGACATGACTCCCAGTCTTGTTTGCATGAACCACCAATAAGTGGATATAGATGCAAGTGGGGACAAAGGCCAGTGCCCGTACCCACTAAATGCGCATAGGCCTTAGATGGCTGATGATCGCAGGCCTGCATGTATAATGGCCAACATATGAGCCTGTTACATGATCGCCACGAGACTCCAAAGAGTCATAACGCGTGAACCACCAGTAGTGGATACAGATGTCGGTAGGTTCAAGGGCCAATATGCCCCTACCTACTGTTGCGTGGACTATAGCCTCACAACCACAATCCGCTTGCCCAATGAAAGTAGATTGCCTTGGCACTTTTAAAATTACACCACGGATTTGAAAATCTAAATAAGCATAAGTGGAAGGGAGTGATCAAAGAAGTTTTAAAAGCCAAATAGACGAAATGGGATCAAGACCTCAAAATTGTCCAAGGCCATAACAAACGAGATCATAGATAAAAAGGGCCGACTCTCACAAAAAACTCAAGCGGTTTTGAATAAAGAGTTTTAACTCATAAACGCGGTCAGAATAGTCAAAAATGATTGTTCCAAGTCGTAAGCTGAAAAAGAAAAAGCAAGAATACAAGCTTGAAAGAAAGTGTTGATATAAGTATCAAAGTATTCAAACATTGCCAAAAATTGAAACAGCCCAAAAAGACGAGCAGTTAAGGAAAATACTTCTCATTAATAGAAAAATTGATTTACAAAAATCCTAAAATCTATTACAAAAGAAGAAAATAAAAAAATCCTAAGCTAAGGTTGGATAGATTCAGAAGCGTTCTCCTTGGTAGCTTCGGTGCTCGAAGTAGGAGAGGGAAGATTGACAGTTGAAGCTTGATCAGTAGTTGGGGCTGTTGAAGGCTCAGTAGGAGCTTGAGCTGCAGCTGACCGCGGTTCGAATAAATCACTAACTGCAGGCCCATTGGGAAACAGGCTAGCAACAACGGTTTCAAGTGATAGGCCTTCCGTTCCAAACCTCATCTTGTCCCATTGATTCCTAAGGCTTGGAACGGTGACTGCGGCCACATGAGGCAAGGAGGAGGCCACTGCGTGCTCCAAGTTGGCTATTTCGTCCTCAGTCAGAGGGACCAATGCATGCTCGGGTAGGCAGAGAGCATCCGTGGAGATCAAAGAGCCTATTACGGCCAATTGCTCTGCAGCGAACTTGCCCGTAGCAGCAAAGTTCCTTAGCTGCGTCAAGCAGCCGAGCTCGTACTGGATGGAAGATTCATCCAGGATCATCTCCCTGCACTCCTAGGAGCTTTTAAACTCCTCCACTGCTTCCTTCTGAGCAGCCGCCAAGATGGCATCCTTCTCCAGCTGAAACTGCCTCAGAGGAAGCAGTTTCTCGGACAGCTTATCTGCAACAGTCTCCAAGGATTGGACCGTCTTCTTAGCGTCTTCCAGCTTAACCGCCAACTCTTAATTCCTCTTCTCGAGGTCAGCCTTTTGCCCATGGAGCTCATCCCGCTGTCCCTGGGCCTTGTCCAAATCTTTATTGGCCTCATCAAGCTGACCCATGACAACCCTCAGGTCTCCCTCCATCTCGATCATAGAGGCCATCAGGGTATTCACTTTCTCCTCAGCCTTGGAATTTTCGGTATAAGCCTTGGCCTGATCAGACAAGCGAACGACCTGCTCGTCATTAATCTCCCTCATCCTCATAGACTTATTGGCCATCTGCAAGCATAAAAGTAAACAGTTAGCAGTGCGGTCAGGGGAAGTATTTGTTCAAGCTTCAGAAAGATTGTTACCTCAATAGCCATTAAGCCCATATCTCCGGACAGGGCAGCGGCGTTCATCTTGGAGACTACGCTCCCATAAAAATCTGGGGCATAGAGCCTATTTAACGCTCCTTGACCAATCATGGAGTTGTAGCCCCCGCGATAGTAGGGATCTACCCCCTTGATTTCAGGCACTTTCTCAAGCTTATCCTTCAGACCCCAGGCCGGTTCATGTGCTTCATTGGGAAGCATGGGGTAGGATATCGAGCAAATGGTCCTCCCTCTGCCCGAAGAGGAAGGAGCCATAGAAGGAGTAGTGGAGGCTTGGGCATATGCGCCATCCCCCTTATGAGTCCTCTGATGTTTCTCCTTGCTCGCCGTCTCAAAATCAGAGGCAGACCTCTTCCTGGAAAAATCAACGTGTCCGGAGGGAATGGTGCGGCCAACCGGGATGGAGCCGTGGGCAGAAGATGGTGGAGGTCCCCTGAGGGGAGGAGGCAGAGGCAGATCCTTTGTTTGAGGGATCCCCTTTGTCGCGGCCAGAGGGGCACTAGACAATCTATCAATAACGGGCGGAGTGGCGCCCTTCGGTAAAACTTTTCTAGGGCAGCCTGCCTGGCCGCCGCTTCCTTCTCTTCTTGAGCTAGTTTCCTAGCCTTTAGTTGTTGGGGGTTAGGTTTACCTATCTCTGAGATATTCATCTACTCTGAAAGAAAAAAGAGTTGATTAGACAACAGGTGGAAAAATTAGAAGCAATTAAAGGCAGTTATCAAAGACAGAATAGAGACCGATCCACTCTGGAGGTTCGCATTCCGCGCCCATCATGCAAGTTTTGCAATCGACTTCAAAATCATAAAATTCGTGAACCCTCCAGTCGGGATCATGAAGCTGGGGCCCAATGGTTACCCTAGGGGCATAATAAAGACCTTCCCTCTGGGGGCACACCGGTATAAATCAGTAGCGGCTCATTATTTATGATCGAGCTCACATCAAAAACAGGTTGCTCCTTCTCGGTCACAAATTTGGCCAGGAAGAGGGCTAGAGTAACTTGGAGATCCTCGGAGGCAGCTGGGTCAGGATAAGAGGTAGCAACAATCCTAACAGGAACATGACTGGAAGGTTTTGAGAAGGACCACCCAAACCTAAACTCTATGACCAAGATGTTCCTCTGGTTCCATTGGTCAAATTTGTTTGTAGGGGCAGAGAAGATGCGAGCAGAATTGTTCTTTGCTTTCAGGCCAAGATTGCCATTGGTTATCTGATTCTGATAGAAGGCATACAGTCCGTTAAGGGTGGGTTCAAAACCAAAAAGCCTGCAGATAGCTATAAAGGAGACTAAGTCTCTAATGGTATTTGGGGTCAGGTGCATAGGGAGGCAGCGGTTGAAATTGAGAAACCGGTTGATAAAGGGGTCAAGAGGGAGCCTTAGTCCGTTCTTGAACTAGACCCCGTAGAAGATGCAGGATCTATTGTCCTCGCGGATATCTGCCACCGTCTCTGGCCTCAGTTTAGTTTTCCCCTTTATCTCCACTTCATGAAGGCCGCGGACACAAAATTGCTTAGGGTCAACATTGTAGGTGGTTGTAAGTACCCAAATCTGGCTCATGCCTTCCGGTTAAGTTTCTCGACAATTCCCCGAACTTTCCTAAAGTTCAGGGGCAATTTGGAAACTTTTTCAAACCTTTCGAGGGGCGAAGGACTTGCTAGGAATTAAAATTCCACGTAGTCCTTCACTGAAAAAGACCTTCTAGAAGGCCACCTTGCATGATTCTAGAAATAAGCTGAGTCACTAAGGGATAAGACCGCACGGCTTCATTAGCTTTGGGGTTACAGCCGCACGGCTTCATTAGTCATCACCAGAGTGCCTATAAATAGAGGCCTCCTCTACCCATTTTGAGATAAAATTTTTGGTACTGTTACTCTGCCAAAATATCTGCACGAATTTCCAGAGAGTTGAGAGCAACCAAAATCACCTCCCCCCTCTTTAAAACCCTTCAAAAGTTGGTCCTTCCTTAGGAAAACTTCAAGGAGATAGAGGAACACCACCATTTGTAACCTCTCCTCCCCTTTTTCTTGAAATATACTTGTCATTACTTGCTATATTGCTCTTTGATTCATATATTGTCATTTATTTGCTTGGTATTTGACATATTGCCATCAAAGATCACATCTTTAGCCATGTAGATCATATATACCCCCATTCCCATTTATCACATGGGATCCATGGAAGATCCATCCCAAGGATGAACAATAAGACCTAAAATGGCTTGTTCTAGGGTGGATCTCTCACATGATGATGTGAAAAATAGCATCTTTTGCATATAAAAATGTCATCTTTGCATATAAAAATGTCATCTTTTTCACTAAAAATGCCATCTTTATTTATGAATGATATTCCCCTTTCCCATAGACCTTGCTTCCAAGGATTGTCCACCTAAAAGGTTCATAAAGGACATAGGAAAGCCATAAAGGTCCTCCCTTTTCATTCCTAGTCTTAGCTTGCATCATGTTCATTACATATGTTAGCATAAAAATGTCATCTTTAGCTTAAAATGCATTCCCCATGTCCATCATGGTTGGATCTCTCTCCAAGGATTGCATAGTTGTAAGTGCTCCAATTTGAGCTTGTTAGAATTTTCGTTAGAAAATTAACGAAAGTTATAACATTTCTAACAATTCCTAACAATCCTAACCTTTCTAACAAAGTGAGGGTAAAATGGGCATTGTTATTTAAGGTTAAACCTTAAAAAGAATCTTAAAAAAGAAAAACAAAAGAATAAAACCACAAATAGAAATGCTGAAAACATAATCTGGCTGGTCAATTTGAATTTTGAAAAGAAATATTCCCCTTGTCCAAAGCTGGAGCTGCATTTAATGAACAGTGCACGCTGAGGGGACTTGTCCGCGCGGATGAGTTTGCATTTTCAGGAGGGCTATAAATTGAGCCCTCCGACTCACAAAAATAAGGAGGAAAAACACATTTTGCATAGAACCTCTGGCGAAATATAGAGAGAAAACGGTGAGAATTCACTTGAATTGTCACCATTTTCTCTCAATCTTTCCCAACTCATACTCATCCACTCACTCTCATATTAAAGCCCTAAACACTCATACACTCAAGCCAAACACTCAAGAACACAAGGAAGATTGGTAAACCCTCCTTCTCCTAACCCTAAATCTCATCCATGCATGCATCTTCAAACTACAAAATGTAGTTCTTTCATCTTCTTGCTCTAGATCTAAGAAGATCACCATGGAAGACCATCTCCATGGATGATCTTCTACAAAGATCAAAATTATTTTCAAGTTTTCTTACTTTCTTCAAAGAAAACTCATTTTCAAAACCCTAAAAACCATTTTCAAGCATAAAATCTCATTTTCAAAGGATAAAAATCCCCTTCCCAAGCAAATGAAATGCTTAGTCCTAATGTACCCCAAGGATGGTTTGGTATAGTTGATTCACCACTAAAATGTCTAGTGATCACTAACCAAAACCTAGGGAAATGGGGACAAGCATGGATGCAAAACCCCCCTTAAAATCATATTTTCTTTCTTGAGAAGTTGCTGTCCAGTAGCAATTTTCTCAGACCTCAGTCCATGGTCTTAATTTTTGGACACAGATGAACTTGGAATTTGGTGTTGACTACAAAATACTTTTTGTATCCAACATCCAGAGCTTTCCAGACATATTTTTACTTTATTTTTTGGGTGAGTAAAACTCCTTTTTTCAAATTTTATTTCAGAGGCTAGTTCATCAGCTTCTGGGAATCCAGATCTCATATATGAGGTTTCCAGAAGGTTTTGACCCCTCAAATCTTCTCCAAAATGAAAAATTCCTTCGCACAAACTTTATTTAAGGTGTCTAGAACAACTTTCATTCTCTGAGTTTATCCATATTATGAAGTTTTAATACCCTTGAATCCATTTCAAAATCAAAGGTCCACTGCCTTTTTCATTCTGGCAGAAATGGCTCTCAACTTCAAAAGGTCTTTTGAGTACCAAATCTCAATCCAAAAATCTTCCAAAAAATCATGGGATCATTTTAAAGTCTTAAAAAGATATCCCAATTTTTACTTTTCTGAGTTTCAACTTATTTTGGCCAAAACACACACACACACACACAAATGATTTTCAGCTTGGAAGACTCGTTTTACGAGGCGCGTCGGGTGCACACTAACGTCCTTCCCGACGCGTAACATGACCTCCGAACCTAAATCTCTGATCTCGGGCTTTTTTCAAAGTTTTGGCCCTCAAAATTAAAATGGCGTGACGACTCCGTTTTCGTTGATTTTCTTTCAAACAAAAAAATGGGAAAATTTTCGGATACACATTCATCACAGTGGCGACTCCGCTGGGGACTAAGCTTTTTTTAAAAAAATGGTATTTGGTATATTGGTGGAAACCACTAAATTTCCCGTTATCGCCTCCTAACACGAGTCGGGGATAAATTGTGGTCTAACAATCCCACGTACCGGTATCACCGTTTTCAAAAAAAAAAAAAAGCTTTTGAGGGTCAAGCTTCCGTCCCGGCTTCGAAAATCATTTTTGTGTGTGTGTTGATTTTTGCACAGTTTTCATGTTGTTTTGGCCGCCTCGGAGAAAGTCAAAATTTTGACTGTCGGAATAATGTCCCTAACTGTCGGAATTTTCGTGCTTACGTGCTTATGTGCTCATTAAAAATTTCAAAAAAAAAAAAATTCAAAAAAAAAAAGATTTTCAAAAAAAAAGAAGAAGAAGAAAATTTCCCAAACAACAATCATGCATCATATTTTTAAGACACATAAAAAACACTCTCTATTTTACTCGTAAAAGAATATAGGCGCTTGCACACTACGCGCACGTGACCGTACACCGCACACTACGTCCTTAACCCGGGAAATCCTTGTCGCGGTCCGTTTGGTCTTATTACGCCTCTCGGATGAGCACAGACTACCCAAACATCCCATGGAGCCTCGTGTCGACCATGCACTTGTCCGTGACACACTTTGTCCGAGACCCGGTTGGTTTTTAGTCCGTCTGTGTCATGCCCCCGTCCGTGTATAGACCTTTCCTTTCAAGCCTTTGTCGGCATACCGAGCTCAATATCTTTCGGGACCCTTATCGCCGAAGTTCCGGGTTTTCCGCCGCAGACTTTGACCAAGATATTGACCGGCGCCTTGACTTCTGGGCTTCCGATCGGCACAAATTATACACCGACTCCCAAAGCATTGACACCGAGTCATCAAGGATTAATGAATATTCCATGCCTAATTACGACTTAACCGACGACAAGTCAAGATCAATTGTGGACGCTTATCGGTCCAAATCATGCCGACTTTTCGTCGAGCTCCTCGGACATGATCTTGACTTTTGACGTCGCCTTTGTCCGTAATTTACATCGAATGCTCGTTAAGATTCGATTACCCGTCAGAATTTTAGGATCGTTTTCTTTCGGTCGGTGGGACCCGCTTGCCCTATAGGACCCTCGCCCGGGCCTGTCCACCCCGGGAGGTCGAAATACAGGTGGAATACGAGGGGCTTCTAGACGTAGTGACGGGGCCCACCGATCCAGAATCGAGTAGTTTGCGAAAAGAAGAGCAATCTTTTCCAACCGATTAGGTTAATAAAACATGTTTTAAGTAAACGTGAACAAATAATCGCATGTTGCATGAGCCTAAAGCCCAAACACCTACCCTCCTTCCATTCCTGCACATCCGAACCTTCATGTCCTTTCCCCGCAGCCTCCGCACAAAGCTTGGTTTCGGCACCGGTCACCGTTTGATCAGCTGGGAAGAGTCAAGCGCGTCATCGCCTTCGCTGGGTTTGTTCCGACTCCCGGGTTTGAGAATGTCCGGTGATCACCGGTAATGATGGGGACAACGTCACTCCGCCTCCGGGACCCCTCGCACGAGCAACAAAGTGGAATCGCCAGCGTAACGTATGAGGTTACGACAGGAAGCACGGCTAAATAGCCTTATGGAGGCTATTAAGAGTCACGGTTTGGCCGCCACCTCAATCCCGATGGCACCTTCACCGTGGAAGAAGACGAGGATGCCAACCCCACTCTCGCCGCCCGATTACACCAGGATGCCACCACCCACCTCCTATGGTGCCACCACCGTAACCCATGCTCCTCGATTTTCGGGTCACCAGTCTCCCCAACCACGAGACCACCGGATCCATGCAGCCTCGACGGCACAAATCGGTGGGGCAAAATCGCACGGAATGTCTTCTCATGGTTGGGGCTATCTCGGAATGCCACGGCCTAATCGGGATCCCTCCTCCGGTTCGGAACCGATCAATCAGGACCCTCACAAGAATGCCACGGTTCGGAATGCCACCACAACTTGGTTCTCGGCCGCAGCCAGAGAGCCCTCCTCGTAACAGCAATAGTTCACCTGCTCCTCACACAAATCCATTCCTCACCTGCACTTCTATGGGTTACCAAGCCTCCATCCCGGTGTCATCCGAATCACCAGTGACCGCAGCATTCCCCCGGGTTACACACCTTCACCACAAGCAGCCATGCAATTCAACAATCCGGGACGGCGGCCCCGCACTCAAGCCTACTTACGGGCCCCACTCTGGAAATCCAAGTTATCCGGCCACATCGGGGCTGCCCCCACCTACTTTGCCGCTGAAAATCAACAAGAAGCCGCAAGGTTCTATCCTTTTGCTCGGGGCTCCTACTCATGCTCCCCAGGTAACTCGGCCCAGGGACAGTTTTCACCTACGTCCCCGGATCGGCCGTTCCCTCCACCAGCCCGCCTCCAGTGGTAGCTCCTCTCTCTAGCTCACCCACTAGCTTGAATGCCACGGTTCCGCCACAAGACCCTCATCCGGCCCGGTTCATGGAACAAAGACAAGGAAATGAAAGCGCGTATCGCCGAACCGGTCGCCAAGAAGCTCCGCCTTCCCGCCTACTGCACCGGACTCCATTGTTCCTTCCGCCCCACAAATTCGTGATGCCTAATCTGGATCTCTTTGATGGGACCGCATGTCCAAAAACCCATTTGGACACATATACCTCGGCAATGAAAGCCAAAGGATGTACCAATCAGGGTTAGGCGACTATTTCGCCTATCCTTGAAGTCCAAGCGCCTTAAAGTGGTTCTTCCGTTTGAAACCCGGGCCGTGGCCACATGGGACCAGATTACCAATGCCTTCACGTAAAAATATAAGGCCAACTTGGAATGGGAAACAAATAGGGTCAATTTTACAAACAACAAAGCAGTGTGCAGTGTCACGATGAGAATGTTTGGGGACTTCTACAAGCGGTGGAATCTCGAAACTCAAGGGTGAAATGGCCATCCCTCCTTCCGAAGAGGAACAACTGGACATCTTCCAGTCATGCTTGAAACCACATCCGAGAGCCTCCTCGCTCACTTCCCATACTGAGACTTACGGGCCATGGTTAACTCTGCAGCCTAAGTTTGAAAAGGCCTACAATCCGCAACCGGCCGCCGCACTCGCCTACGTATATCGGGCCCCTCCCGCAAACACCGCCCCGCTCCCGCTAAAGGCAAAGAGATGATTAACTATGCGGGACAGGAATGTAATAAAACGACTCCTTTTGCTCCCAGAAAACAAATGAGCCCAAACCGCGGGTCATAAATCTCGAAAACTTTGGGATGCCCCGAATGACATCTTTAGGGACCGGTGAAAGAAGGCTTGCTGCGGCCTTTGGAAAATTTCCAACCCGTAAATCCGAATGCTCCCGTGGATACTACAAAGTATTGTGCTTTTCATCAAGCTCACTGGACATCCGACCGATACCGCTTTACTCTGAAAAAGGCAATTCAGGGGCTAATAGAGCAAGGAAAGTTGGAAGGCCCCGAAGGGCCTAACACGATCAAAAATCCTCGCCAAGGAACCATAATCGTGTGAATAAGATTGAATGCGGAGAATCTTCGCATGACCATGAAGATCTTGATGAAGGTCCCCAAATACCCGTGGCCAACCTCGTCGAGGATCCCGAATCCCGGATTCCCCCTCGGCCTTGAGGATATCGAACGAATCAACCCATCTTGGTCTCATGTCGAGAGACTCCTTGCAAGAATACGAGGCCCGCTATTTCTCGGATGAAGGGAAGGCCGATACCGAAGAACTGGGGCTGTTCCGTTCAAAATGTGAGAGGACCATTTACACAAGATGGTTAGAACAATCGAGAAGAATCGAACAAGAAAGCTTCCGGCGGGCGCACAGACTTGGGGCTTATCAAAGCAAAGAGGCCGAAGAGCGTCACGGAGCTAGTACACTTACGCAAACCGGCTTTGGGAGAGCCCGAATATGATCCCGAGAACAGGTGAAGAATCGGAAGAGGAGGATTCCTTCTATATCCTACCCGGTGTCAAATACGTGCCACCCTCTCACTCTTCCCCCGCAATTTCTGGGAGGAGAAGCTGAGTCACAATTACCACTTCCTGGAATGGGAACATATGACAATTTCTGCGGCTGCACGCACCCATATTCCCCTAACGGGTTTGACCGGCGTTCCCTCTCCGCCGAAATCCCGGTAGTATGGGAAGATGATTCCGACGACAGCAATGATGACGATGATGACGAGAGCGAAGAGTCAACTGAGACCCCAGATCCGGAAACAATCTGGAACAATCATGCCGGAAATGAGCCCATGGGAGCTAGGCACAATGGTTGGTTGCCAGCAAGCAACGACGAAGGACCGCCAGGAAATGCGGATCAGATACCAATGGAGACAGACCCCTACGAGGTGTCGCTTGTAAGATGCATTTGTGGCCAATGCCCGGATACTCCAGAGGATGAGGGACAGCAAAGCCCGCGCCCAGATCCGTACATATCCGAAATCCTAGAACACAACGTTCCTTATAAGAACCTAACTGGTGAATGGAAAGGGTTTATTGAAGCACTGGTCGAAAACGGAGGGTTTCAGCCACCAGAAGATGAAGAATTCGTAAACGTTATTGGATCTTTTTCTTCTTTCCCAAGAACGGATGGCATAACAACCGTAAGGGTCACAGCCGGGCCGCTCGAGCGCAGCGAGTGCTTGCAATCACTAAAAAGGGTTATCAATCTGAACGTCTCCCCAGTGGCCTTCATACCTATGAATCCACATGACGCCTTTCTGATTGCTCCAGTGCCCGACAATGGACCCCGGGTGCTCCTTATTTGGACACAGATCCACAGAGCTACTACCTCAAACTCCGAAGGGGAACGTTGCCTATCCTTCACCTGTGGCTGCCCTACTTGCAAGATTGAAAGAAAAAGGATATACGATGAGATGGAGGCTGATAGCCATAACTCTGTGGGCCATCCAAGGGATGAAATCGAAAAGCCGCCGAGTCCCGACAATAGCGACTCTTGTTGCATGATAACTATGAGCAAGGCCGGCCATGAGAGTGAATCGGAGGACGCCCTAGCTCTGTGGACCATCCAAGGGGCAACAACACAACCCCAAACCCAAAAGCCTGTGACTTGGGAAGCAGTTATAAGGGCCGCCCAGGAAGGAGCCAGTACAGCTCAGCCCCTCACTGTCACTAGACTCCGTCAGAACCAATGGCCAATAGCCAAAAGGGCTCCCCCATTGACCCTAGCGGCATTGAAGAAATCTAGTCAAGAGACGACCGATGAGGAAGTTAATCTCATTAACCCGACCGGGCGAGATCTTCCAAGGAAATCCCAAGGCGTATAAGAAGGCCACGCATCAAGCACCAAAAGAAGATCGCCGCCCCTATGCTAAGACAACGAAACCTGCACTCGAAAAGAGGATCCCGTGCTCACAGTTGAAGCAAACACAGCCAACATTTCCTCTCTGGTCTCTACTCACCTCGTCCTATCCCCATAAGCCGAAGCCGGAAGAAAGCCCGGCTCGCACTCGTGCCTATTGATGCTACTCCCGATGATGTGGTACACTGATTGGAAACATCCACTACGGGAACATAATCACTTTCACGCATCTCGACCTCCCTCAATTTGGGGCTGATCATAATGAGCCTCTCTTCATCACAGCCCAAATCTGGACGAACGACGCCTCCCTCGGTCCCGGTGGACAATGGGTCCGGAATGAACATTCTTCCCAAGCAAAGATCATGAGCTTGCTTGATATCAAGACTACAGACTTGAAGCCTTCTTCTCTCACGCTCAAAGCTTACGACTCAACATCCCGAGCAACCCTGAGTTGCTACTTTAGACCTCCGGGTTCGGATGTAAATTGATACCGTGGAATTCCAGTTATCGACATCCCGATTACTTTCAATGCCCCGCCGGGAAGACCTTGGCTCCATCAAGTCAAAGGGGTCGCCTCAAGCCTCCACCAAAGTGTGTGAAATTCGTCTCGAATGGGGATCTCGACGACCATTTACGGAGATTTAGTCACTTTGGATGGCACAGACACTGGGCGGAATACCTATTCTGGAAATCAAACATGACGAGGAAGGTCACACGCTAAGCGGGCTTCACGGCCGAGCCTCCCAAGGCCCAAGTGTGCAACATAGATCTCGACGGTCACTCGGGATAAAATCCCACCGGTCTTGAAAATGATGAGAAAAATGAGCTATCTACCCGGCCTCTGGCCTGGGAAGCACCAACAAGGAACTCACAAACTCATCGAAGTGAAAGGACGTAATACTCGCCACGGCTCGGGATATGAGGCCTCCCAGTGGACACCGCAAAGGGAAAAAGATTTGAAGCCGCCACAGAAAGGTCCCGGCCGACAACCCTAAATCTCTCCCCTTCAGGCCCTAATTTGGCCGACTACTTTGTAAAGGGTCCCACACAACCAGAAACATCACAGAGCCCACTCCTACGGCGAAATGGCTAAAGCTTCAGGATAGCCTCAACAAGTTCGAGGAACCAAGGCTAACCCGGTCCGTAGAATGTTCTGGACCTACCCAAGATACTGGGGCTACCACCGCCATGAAGAGTGAGTATACCTTCGTAGGCGTGCTCGACTCCGGTGGAACAGCCGAGAAGCTCACAACCACTATTCCTACGCGAGAAGATCCGAAACCCGAATTCGAATTGACAAAGTGCCAAAAGCTAAGGCCACATAAGTCTTTTTCGTATGATTGGGATGGTCCGATTATGCAACAGATTATTCGGGAAGAGATACAAAGGTGCCGACTCCGATTGATCTCGGCTCGGTCCAAGAGATGATAGCAGCAATTGAGAAAGGAAAACAAAAACAAAGCACAGCTTCCCGAGTCATGAGGCCACCAATGCCGATGCCGCTAAAGAATTGGGAAACTCTCTCGTGCCCGTCCGCGACCAAGGAGAAAATGATCACCAAGCTTGGATTGGTCCCCCGTCCCTTTCAGTGTCAATCTAGGACAAGTCCTCCCGCCTCTCTCTCGTTAAGATCGAGTCTCTAGTGTCGTCCGACGGCTCTTACGCCTGAAGACTACGAGTCTGTAGCAAGCGCTGTATTCCCTTTCGTTTTCAATGAAATGACGAATCTTTCCGAGTATCCCTTGATTGCCACTTTAACTAATGACGAATTAAAAAAAAAACACTTAATAATAATTCATTAGATAAAGAAGGTACACATTAAACGAAAAAAAAATCAAACAACAAAAAAAAAAAATCTTTAAGGTGTTGTCCGAAAGAGGAAAATCGAGCCCAAGCCGCCGAAGAGATTTTGACGAGTGTGAATCTGGGAACCGGGAAGAGCCTAAAGAGATGCAGATTGGTGATTTCTTCGAAGGAATCGGAAAGGATGCTCTGCAAAGTCCCACAAAATCCTCAATTCAAAGAAAGTTGCCCTCTTCATCAAAGAAAACATCATGTGCGTATACGGGTTGCCAGTAGAAATCATCTCGTATAAGGGACCCCACTTCGAAGGGGAATGTGAAAATTGCCGGCGGAATTCCGAATAACCCGTCACAAGTCATCTCCTACAGCCCCAAACCAACGGAGCCGTCGAGGCAAAGCAAACAAGACTTCAGGAAAATATCATCCGGAAAATGGTGTCCTGGCCCAAGGTAGAGATTGCCCGAGAAGTTACACTGGCACTCGGGGCTGAACATCGGGCCGAACGGCAACCGGGGAAACACCTTTGCCCTCACATACGGAATGGAAGCCGTACTCCCAATCGAGCCGGAAATACCTCGCTCCGTATACCGCCGGAAAGCCAGATCAACGAGGTCGAATGGCTCCGCAGTCGCTACGATGAACCGGCCCTACTAGACGAACGCCGATGAAGGCCATGGAACACATCCGAGCCTACCAAGGAAGAATGGCTAGAGCCTTCGACAAGAAAGTAAAGCATCGGGAGATCCGACAAGGTGATCTCGTTTTGAAAGAAAAGCCCCAGCTCGTATCAACCTCCCTCGCAAATGGGAGCCTCAGATGGGTCGGGCCATATGTCGTCCGTAAGATTTTCTCCTGGAGGAGCCATGCAACTTGCGCACCTCGACGGAATCCCTTTATACACCCAAAGTGAATGGTGACAAGCCGCGTGCATACTACGCGTAAAAAACAAAAAAAAAAAAAAAAAAAAAACAAAAAAAAGAGTGCTAAAAGAGTAATACCCAACTAGGTTGAAAACCCGAGAAGGGCGGCCTAGGTAAAAACAGGTTGCACCAAAAAAAAAACAAAAAAACAAAAAAAAAAACAAAAAAAAAAAAAAAAACAAAAAAACAAAAAAAAAAGAGTTCACCAAAGTTGAACTACGAAGACCCGAGCTCCTCAAAATGAGGGGAACGTAGGGCAAATGGAAACGGTTCGGTCTAAAGCACAAATAAAAGTCATACTTTGACATCAATACACCGATCGTACCATGAAAGCGTCTCGAAAAACTCTAAAGCAATTCAAATATTCATTACAAGTTAAAAAACTTTTGATGAGTCTAAGCCCGATTCATTCCTACAACCGGCAACCCGCTAAAAGAAACTAAGATACATAATCAAACTAATGTGTCCGCCATGACAAGAAAGGGATACTTGAAACCTCGTGAGTCACTCCAAGCCACTCAGATCGGCCTCTCCCCTCTTCTTCCCCTTCCGAGTCTTCTTTTTCCGAACAGAAAAATGTTAGTGCTCCTCCTACCAAGCTCCGGTATAGGGACAGGTCTATCAAACCAAATCTCCGTCGTGGCCTTAGTAGCCCTAGCGTCATCCCTCATCTCCCGTAACCTAGCCGGTAGCATAGAGCCCTCCTCTCCCGTCTCTTGATGTAAGCCTCATAATCGGTCCGCGCGTCTCCGCTCCTGTCATGAGAGGTTGGCCCGCCTCGCCTCCTCCTCTCAAATGCCCGGGTCCTCCGCACCCACAATGGCCTCACGCCGTCTCAAAATAGCCACCCGAGTCTCTCCCAGCATGCCTCTCGTACCAATCCAGGTACCAAGTGGTCTGAACACCGGTCTCTGACGCTGAGGATAACCCGAGGAGGAAAGGCATCATACCTCCACGCTCGGGAAAGAAATGGAAACACCGAGGGATCATCCATAGAAACAGGAGCCACCACTCCGGTGGCTATATCATCAAAGCCCTCCAAAGGAACCTCGCTCCATGCCAAACCGTCTCGTAACTAAAGCCGGAATATAGAAGCTAGACCGAGAAAGCTCCCTAAGCATGACCACGGGAGACCCATCCTCGAAGCACTCTTCGAGTCTCCACCCGCCAACGAGGCACCGACCATCTGATATCTTCAAAAACCTGGCGACCCGCCATCCAACGCTCCCACGAGCCCCGATCATCAAAATCTACATCAACACCTCTCCCGGCAAGTCCAAGGCTCGATCATAGCAGAGGTTTCCCGAAGAACCCCAAACGCTCCATCGCCCACGCAGTCAAGAGGAACGGGCTGCTCCCTGCAGATATACCGTCTCGCCGGTGGCCAGCCTATCAAGAGCATGAAAAGTCTCCCCTTAATCAAAGGAACGACATCTCTCGCCTGTGCGACAAGGGAACGACGACATCCAAAGAAAGACCGATGGCGCATCCCAAACGAATAGACCATGAACAGGGTGCCAAACATACAAAGTGCAAAGGCATCCCAATAGGCATCATCCACCAAACCTAGGCCCCTAAATCTGTCGGGAAGACCGAAATATCGAAATGATCGGGGACCGCGGATCATACCTTGCGCTTCCTCCGGGAAAGATGAAGGAGGACGCACAATCTGTCGCCAAAAAGAAGCCCTCCGGCAAAGGAACCGCTATCTCTTCCACCTCCGGACCTCCAAGCAAGGCCCGAAATTCTTCGACAATGGAATAATCTCGTTGAAGGAAAGGCAAAAGACATGCCTTCTAGTATCCCAAAATGATGAAGAAGCTCTCAAAAGTTCATAATCCGGAACCAATTCCTTGAGAGACCATAAGCACTTCACCTTGTATCTTTCTTCAAAGAAGAACCTCCTCTCATGCATGATTTCCCGAGACCAATCCTTGAACTTGTTGAAGAATGACATTTGGGACTCTTGGGACAATTTTGATGGAGCTTTTCTAAGGTTTTCCATTGTTTTCTCTCTCTTTCTCCTCGAAAATGGTCATTGCCTGGAGGTTGAAGAGGATATTTGAATTTGAAATAAAGCAAGACCAGTCTCGAACCAAAATTAAAGGACAAAGTGTCGATGCATTCCCCATCCGCGCGGATAGGATTGCTTTCCATCGAAAAATCTGCAATGTACCCACGCCGCTACACCAAAAGAGGAATATTCCGTCCGTTGCTCGAAACCTCGTGCAAAAACCTCCCCAAACCAGCCCATATACCAAACACCTCGCAAAAAAAAAAATCAAGGCTCATGCAACACCGCATTCATACGCATTGCATTCATAAAATAAAATACTAAATTATTACATTCCAAAAAAAAAGAGTGTGCATAAAAAAAAAACAACAAACAAACATAAATAAAATCCTAAATTATTACATCCAAAAAAAAAAAAATGTGCATAAGCTGTACAAATCTAAATCTCAATCTCAAATCTCAAAAAAAAATAAAAAAAATCAATCGGAGTCTCCAGCGCCCGATGTCCCGCCTCGCCCCTCTTGCGACTCGGGCCCGCCTCCTCGTGGAGCTCCCGAAAGTCTCGGGGCTCAGAATCGTCCTCGTCTCCGCAAAGGGGCTCATCAGACCAACCGGCACGCTCCGATAGGGCAAACCGAGATCTCGCGAAAAGTCGTATCCGAAGGTGAAGGCGTCGGACTCCCGGACGCACGAAGACGACCCGCCATGTTGCCAAACGTGTCCCCGCCCGTGTGGATCCCCGAGAATGACGTGATCCGGGCGCACTGCTGCTGGGATCAAGGAGAGGAGACAAAGGAGTCTCTCGAAGAAGTCTCTCGAGCGAATAGGGGAAGCCTCCCGTCTCGATGTGCGCCGCCGTGGTCGCTCGCTCTAGCTCGAGGAGCCCCGCAAGCGACCATCCTCCCGATGAATCTCTTGGCTCCGATCACTTGCTTCGCGCCTTCTCGACGACCACCTCCGAAACCGCACAAAAGCAAAAGCGTCAAAAAAAAAAAAAGAAGTGATGCTAAAGATGATGAAACAAAAGAAAGAAAAGAAGGGGAGAAGGTGAAGCCATACCTTCATACCCTGACGAGGCCGGAAAGCTCGTGGAAGTCGCTTCGGCCGAGGGATCTGCACCTCAATCGGACCCCATCCCGGGATATAGGAAAAATCCGTCCGAGGGTACCGCGGATCCCAAGCCCCTCCCTATCCAAAACCCGAGGCATCCTCGCCTCCTCAAGACGAATGTCGCATATGGCTCAATCGCCACGAAATCCGAGAAGTGCCGGCCGGCTCTAATCATCCCAGTCACGGACCGATCGCTCGGGTGCATCATATCGACGGGAGGCTCCACCGGTGTCCTCAAAGGCGACCCACGCCATGCCGGCGTGTCACCCTCTCTCCTGCATAATATGCATCGCAGTCGACCCTCAAAATCCTCCGCCGCACGCCCGCATCTCGCGCCTTCACTGCGCCACCTTAAAGCGATCCTGTGGGAAGAATATCATCCCTCATCCGTGCCCCGGCCTCCACAAAGGAAGGCAATCCGCTGCACTCGAGAGTCGCACGCCCCGGAGCTTATCTTCTCCCGGGCATGCTTCGGGACCAAGACCGCATGGCCGGATACGCCCGACGTACTCCGCCGCCGCCGCCACATCGTGACGTGAAAAACTCCAACGCCCATACCGCGAAAGGTAAAAATCCAATTAATCCAAAGGTAAAAGAAAAGTGCGTGCTCAAAAAAAAAAAGGAGGGAAAGCAAAAAGAGAGCTTATACCTGTGGCAAACTCAAAGCAAGACAAAGAGCTCGCCCTTCCGACCGTACTCTATCAAGAGCAAAATAAAGCTCGCCAGCCTCGCCTCCCCACGAGACATCTCTCCGGCCGTCTCCGTGTCCTCCAAGGACCTCAACAAGGCAAAGACCGCCGTCCTCAAAGATGTCCAAAGAGCGTGCTCGAAAAAGCAAACCACAAGAAGGCCCCGGCAACTGATCGGCGCCTATCCTCTCCTCCCCACCTCATAACTCGCTATGGTCTCCACAATCTTTCCGTAGACCACGGCATACTCCATCCCCATCCCCTTTTGGGAATAGGGGAAAATCCTGTAAGAGCTCCGCAGACGCATCGCCGTAGCCATCCCGCCACTCAATGATGCGTCCATTAAAGGACAAACCCGTAATCGCAAAGATAGTCGGAGGGCGTAACCGTAGCCTCGCCTAAGAAGTGAAAGGTGTGGGTCGCGTCCCACCAATGCTGCGCGCTGAGCAAACATCAAGCCCTTGCTTCTTAGGGAACTTGACCACCCCCCTCAAGCACTCAACGAACTCCCAAAGCCCCGTCTCGACAACGATCCGTCTCTGACTCGGCAAAGCTCCTCGGCCCGCATTCGGAAGCCGGTCCCACAAGTCAATCACGGACTCCACCGATCCTCGAGTCTTCATTTTGTTCACCGCTCCGTCACAAAACGGTGTCCGCCCCGCAAAAAAAAAAAAAAAAGAGAGAGAAAATGTCAAAAAATTGCATTTGCATTTACACAAAAAAAAAAAAAAAAAAAAGAAAGCATACACATGCATTAAAAAAAAAATTTCGACAAAGATAACAAAGCATACAATAGACATAGCCCCATTTTTCTCACGTAAAAGACAGCTTTTCAAAGAAATCCCAATGCATTCATCAAAAAAAAAAAGATGCATTCCTACGGAAGTAAAAACTCCGTCCCATTTTCATAAAATAACATGCATACCATCCATCATCTCAAAAAAAAAATGCATACATGCATATCATCCATCTTACATGCAACGGGAGGAAAAATCCGTCCCACTTTTCAAAAAAAAAATATATCCTAAACATACATACATCCCATATTGGCAAAATGCCCATTCTTTCCAAACAAAATGCATGCATTGCATCATTCATCAATATCAATATTCAATTTCAAAAAAAAAAAATCATCATCATCAACATGAAATATTCAATTTCAAAAAAAAAAAAAATCAAAGTCACAATTCACAATTTTCGAATTTTCACATGCAATTTTCGGATAAAAAAAAATGTGGCAAAAATGTCAATTCATTTCTCAAGCAAAATGCACATTTTGGGATACCCACAAATTCATTGCAACATGCATAGCATCAAAATCAAGTCCAAGACAATGAACATCAATCATTCAAATTTTCAAAAAAAAAAAAATTCAAAAATCACCCAAAATTCAAATTTCAAACAAGAAATCAACAAAGGGATCAAAGGGTTTCAAAGTATACCGTTCGGAGATTCGAATCCGAAGCCCAATGTTGCCAAGCATCGGGGTAATGCTCCTCCGCAACCGATTGCGAAAGATTGTAATGCCTCCTCATCCGGACGAGCTCCAATCGCCTCTCCGCTACCGGGCCACGTCCTTGGCCTTGAAAAGCGCCTTCCCCGTGTTCCATTGCCCGAAAATCGAAGAAAAACGGAAGATTTTTGAAGCTTCTAAGGCCAACAATGGCGGATTCGCAGTTCTCTCTCTCTCTCTGTTCTCGTAATTTTGAAAAAACTGAATGGGGAAGAGAAAGGGCGTTGGCCCTAATTAATACCCCGATTTTCAGTCCTCTCCGCGGACAGATTGCAAGGGTCAAAATGACCCTTTTGCCCCTTAAAATTTCGGGACTCGCGCTTCGGTCCCCGACTTGACAAAGTCAACCCCTTTCAAGAAAATCTTTCCCAGCGGTAAAAGAAAACGTAAGACCGAGTGCCCCGAGAAAGATAACGAGATCCCGTATCTTTCATCAAAATCACCCCGCAAGAAACGTAAGACCGAGTGCCCCGAGAAAGATAACGAGATCCCGTATCTTTCATCAAAATCACCCCGGCAAGAAACGTAAGACCGAGTGCCCCGAGAAAGATAACGAGATCCCGTATCTTTCATCAAAATCTTCCCTAGCTCAAACGTAAGACCGAGTGCCCCGAGAAAGATAACGGATCCCGTATCTTTCATCAAAATCACCCCTAAGCACAAACGTAAGACCGAGTGCCCCGAGAAAGATAAGAGATCCCGTATCTTTCATCAAAATCACCCCTAAGCCAAACGTAAGACCGAGTGCCCCGAGAAAGATAACGGATCCCGTATCTTTCATCAAAATCACCCCCTGCTAGCCAAACGTAAGACCGAGTGCCCCGAGAAAGATAAGAGATCCCGTATCTTTCATCAAAATCACCCCCGGCAGTCAAACGTAAGACCGAGTGCCCCGAGAAAGATAACGGATCCCGTATCTTTCATCAAAAATCTTCCCTAAGCCAAACGTAAGACCGAGTGCCCCGAGAAAGATAACGGATCCCGTATCTTTCATCAAAAATCTTCCCCGGCAGTCAAACGTAAGACCGAGTGCCCCGAGAAAGATAACGAGATCCCGTATCTTTCATCAAAATCACCCCCGACAGTAAAACGTAAGACCGAGTGCCCCGAGAAAGATAACGAGATCCCGTATCTTTCATCAAAATCATCCAACGGCAGTCAAACGTAAGACCAATTCCCCAGACGAATACGCCTGATTTTCCCCCGCAAAGGCTAACGAAATCCCCAGCAAAGTTAACGGAATCCCAAAAGCCAACGGAATCTCGAGTAGTTCTCGAACTACGAAAGGGATTGATTCCCACTAGGGATACGTAGGTAGCCTATCATTAGGTCCAGCCCCTCGACCAAAATGGTCACCCTCTCCTTCGGCAGCAGACAAAGTCCACCGAAAGGGCATTTCACATCAAGGTCCGAGGCACCTAAAACGCCATCTCCAAGGTTTGAGGCACCTAAAAGCCATCATCTCCAAGGTTCGAGGCACCTAAAAGCCATCATCTCCAAGGTCCGAGGCGCCTAAAAAGCCATCTCCAAGGTTCGAGGCACCTAAAACGCCATCTTCAAGGTTTGAGGCACCTGAGACGCTATCACTAGGAAAGCGATAAATCGCAATCATCCCCAGCAGAGACCGAAAATGGTCATTCCTATCCCTGCCAGAGCGGATAGCCATCGACCGAAAATGGTCATCTCTTATCCCCAAAGATAGTTTCTTTCCAAAGAACCGATCGTAGAACTCGCTCATCGTTCGAGGCACCTAAAACGCCATCATCTCCCGTGGTCAAAGACCCGAACTACGATCGGCTTGATTCCCATTCGGGATACGTAGGTAGCCTATCGCTAGGTTCAGCCACCCGATCACTCGATCATCCCGCCAAATATGGAGCCTTACTCTTATCGACGACCCCGCTTCCTTCGAAAGCGCCGTCGCCGAGGGGCTACTGTAAGTGCTCCAATTTGAGCTTGTTAGAATTTTCGTTAGAAAATTAACGAAAGTTATAACATTTCTAACAATTCCTAACAATCCTAACCTTTCTAACAAAGTGAGGGTAAAATGGGCATTGTTATTTAAGGTTAAACCTTAAAAAGAATCTTAAAAAAGAAAAACAAAAGAATAAAACCACAAATAGAAATGCTTTGGAAACATAATCCGGGCCGGTCAATTTGAATTTTGAAAAGAAATATTCCCCTTGTCCAAAGCCGGAGCCGCATTTAATGAACAAGGCACGCCGAGGGGACTTGTCCGCGCGGATGAGTTTGCATTTTCAGAGGGCTATAAATTGAGCCCTCCACTACAAAAATAAGGAGGAAAAACACATTTTGCACCGAACCTTCTGGCGAAATATAGAGAGAAAACGGTGAGAATTCACTTGAATTGTCACCATTTTCTCTCCAATCTTTCCCAACTCATACTCATCCACTCACTCTCATATTAAAGCCCTAAACACTCATACACTCAAGCCAAACACTCAAGAACACAAGGAAGATTGGTAAACCCTCCTTCTCCTAACCCTAAATCTCATCCATGCATGCATCTTCAAACTACAAAATGTAGTTCTTTCATCTTCTTGCTCTAGATCTAAGAAGATCACCATGGAAGACCATCTTCCATGGATGATCTTCTACAAAGATCAAAATTATTTTCAAGTTTTCTTACTTTCTTCAAAGAAAACTCATTTTCAAAACCCTAAAACCATTTTCAAGCATAAAATCTCATTTTCAAAGGATAAAAATCCCCTTCCCAAGCAAATGAAATGCTTAGTCCTAATGTACCCCAAGGATGGTTTGGTATAGTTGATTCACCACTAAAATGTCTAGTGATCACTAACCAAAACCTAGGGAAATGGGGACAAGCATGGATGCAAAACCCCTTAAAATCATATTTTCTTTCTTGAGAAGTTGCTGTCCAGTAGCAATTTTCTCAGACCTCAGTCCATGGTCTTAATATTTGGACACAGATGAACTTGGAATTTGGTGTTGACTACAAAATACTTTTTGTAGAAAACATCCAGAGCTTTCCAGAAATATTTTTACTTTATTTTTTGGGTGAGTAAAACTCCTTTTTTCAAATTTTCTTTCAGAGGCTAGTTCATCAGCTTCTGGGAATCCAGATCTCATATCTGAGGTTTCCAGAAGGTTTTGACCCCTCAAATCTTCTCCAAAATGGAAAATTCCTTCGCACAAACTTTATTTAAGGTGTCTAGAACAACTTTAATTCTCTGAGTTTATCCAGATTATGAAGTTTTAAGACCCTTGAATCCATTTCAAAATCAAAGGTCCACTGCCTTTTTCATTCTGGCAGAAATGGCTCTCAACTTCAAAAGGTCTTTTGAGTACCAAATCTCAATCCAAAAATCTTCCAAAAATCATGGGATCAGTTTAAAAGTCTTAAAAAGATATCCCAATTTTTACTTTTCTGAGTTTCAACTTATTTTGGCCAAAACACACACACACACACACACACAAATGATTTTCAGCTTGGAAGACTCGTTTTACGAGGCGCGTCGGGTGCACACTAACGTCCTTCCCGACGTGTAACATGACCTCCGAACCTAAATCTCTGATCTCGGGCTTTTTTCAAAGTTTTGGCCCTCAAAATTAAAATGGCGTGGCGACTCCGTTTTCGTTGATTTTCTTTCAAACAAAAAAATGGGAAAATTTTCGGATACACATTCATCACACTAGTGACCTTCATAAGGCACAAAAAAGGCATAGGATGAGTATAAATATCCAACCTTTATACCCCTCCCTTAGTCCCCTTTGGTACTTTGGAGCATCTCTTGGAGTATAATGGCGTAAAGGTCCTATCTTTACATCATTTCCTCCACATAAGGATGCCATAGATGGATTCTCCTTTAGAAAAGGATGAACTTGAGCCCCTATATCTCTGATCATCACTTGAGACGAGCATAAATGTCCCGACAAAGCTCAAATCGTCTCAAGATGTAGGATTGATGGACAAAGTTTCTTCCTTTCTAAAGAGTCTCATCCTTGGACTATAAAAAAGGTGTCCTTATCTTGATCTCATGTGACCCAAGGTCTCATCATGATGATCATAAGTCCAAGATGAGAACGGGACCAAAGTCCCGAACATATCAAAAATCCAAGGAATCCCGAGCGATAACCAACTCATGGTTTACACGTCCGGAAGACCACTTGGTACATTTCCTCCTTTTTCAAAAACACATCCCACACACGAAAACACAAAGGCAAGCATGAAAATCGGATCTTGGAAGACTTGCTCCGGCAAGGCTCTTTGGGTGAACAACGATCCGTTCTTCCCAAGGGTAACTTAACCTCCGGACCCAAATATTTTTTTTCAAAGTTTTGAGGAAATCAAAATAGCGTGGCGACTCCGTTTTCAATTTAAACCGAATGTTTCCAAACAAATGTGAGGAGGTGGTCCCCTTACACGAGAAAGCGGTTCAAAAATTAAAAATAAAAATAAAAAGAGCCGCGATCTTGGGCACCACATTCACAATTTGGCGACTCCGCTGGGGAAAGAAAAATCAAAAGAAAGCTTTCATTTTTAAAATAAAAAAATGATACTTGGTATATAGGTGAAAACCATTAAGCTTCCCGTTATCACCTCCTAACACGAGTCTGGGATAAACTATGGTCTAACAAAACCACGTACCGGTATCTCTTTTTGAAAAAAAAGAAAGAAAATCTTTTTTTTTTTTTGAGTGGGTTAGCCTTCCGCCGCGGATCCGTTTCTCATGCTTGCCTTCTTTTCTTGCATTGCATTGCATGCATCATTGGTTCTTGAAAATTGTGCATATACTGAATGCTGAATAGAAAGCTTGCTGGAAGCTGAAAAGGTGCCAAAAAGGTCGGGGAAACAACCTGCAGATGAAAGGAAATGGAACCTGAAAAATTGATTGATGCAGCCGTACGGCTTGATTCTCCTTGAATCCTAGCCGGGCGGCTTCATTAGCAATTTCACCAGGACAAAAATTGAGGTTAATCCGGGCAGCCTCGGGCAGCTTGGGGATATTCTGGCCTAAGACTGATCGGGGCTCCTTAAAATTTACGTGCTTATTTATCGCATTTTCCCCATCCCGAAAATCATTCCTTTAAAACACATTTTTGAAAATTTCTGTTTTACCTCAAAAAGGAATATTTTTAGGAGGTCGCACACTACGCGCACCTTATATATCCCGTACACTCGCACGCACATCCCTTTAAACCCGAGGTGGTTGTTCGGGCCAGCCACGGACAAGATACGATGCTCCTGGCGCGGCACGGAATCATCCCAAACTCCCCATGGCAAACAAAGGTCGACCAATGCACAAATCCGTGTCACACATTTTAAAATCGTGACTTTTTGGGGTTGGTTTTTGATCTAGTCCGTGTCAGATAGCCCAGTTGCATACCCCCGTAAATGTCAAACCTTAGCCCATGACGAAAGTTGAGATCCTTCGCGCAAGCGAAACTCTGCCGAAATTCCGCCAAGGAAAAATTGGCAGAATCTTGACTCCGGCATTGACTTTGACTTTGACCCGCACGGGACATGTAAGAGTCGACCCGAGTCCGTGCCAAAAATTCCAAAGATCTTTCGCGCTAGCGGAGCTCTGCCGAAATTCCGACAAGGAAAAATTGACAAGATCTTGACCCGGTATTGACTTTGACTTACGCAACATATGCAACGAAGTTCAATGTGACATTGTGTCATTCGGCTTTTACCGCCCGACCCATGCCTATTATCTTCTTGGACAATGCCAAAAAGTCAAAACGTCAATCGCGCAAGTGAAACTCTGCCGAAATTCCGTTAAGACTGAAAGACGAGACTTTCCCGGCATTGCCTTGACTATAATCCGCATCGCTCATGCGTTAAAAGTTCCTATGACCCGCTAGACCCATTAGGAGCGTTCTTCTCTCTCGGTCGGTGGGATCCGCGTGCCCTATAGGACCCTCGCCCGGGGCTGTCCACCCTGGGAGGTCGAAATATAAGCGGAATACGAGGGGCTTATAGACGTAGTGATGGAGCCCACTGATCCAGGATCTAGAGTAGTTGCAAAAAAGAAGGGCAACCCCTTTTCCAACCAAATAGAAATTAATAAAACACACTGTTTTAAGTAAACTGAAAGATTCTTAATTTGCATATTGCATGAGCCTTCAGCCTAAACACCCACCCCAGAGTTTAAACATTACCTATCCATTTTCCGCAACGAGAAAGAAGTGGGTGAGAATATCGGGTCAGCGGCTTGTTAGCGCAGAATTCTCAGATAGCTCGCCAGAATCCTCAGTTTTGTCAGTCCAGAGAGTCAGAATGGCAGAATTGACAGAAAACAGCAGTGGTTTGTGTAATCAGATGACTAGGGAAGAAGAGCTAGCATTAGCCTTGGAAAACAGTCGTAAGGTCCATGAGGAATAGCAAGCCATGCTCATTGATGCGCTCCGTCGTCATGGGGTTCAGATAGTGGTTGAGTCCAACGGTTCCCTGGTTATGGCAGAAGATGAGACCTCCGTGCCCATCTCGCCTCCCCACCTATAACAAATACTCCTCCTCCATCCACATATGATCCCTTACCAAGAACTACCCCTTTCCACAGCCTTTCCAACATCCTGTGCCACCGTGGTCCCGACACCCTCACCTCCTCGTATAAGACCCGCCTTTGTTCCCTACCAACAAAGAGCAAATGCCACGGCTATCCCAGCTTACTCCACCTCTTCACTATCCCACGTGATTCACTCCCTCCTCAATTTGGGCCATCTCGCATAATTTCTAGGCCTCGTAATCAATCCAATGATCTCTTTAACCTATGCCCCGCCACAGTTGCATCTTCCACCCCCAACCTTGCCAACAGGATCCCACGAGGTTCCTTATCCTTTTTCTTACCCCCGGTAACTATGAACCTAATTACTATACCTCCACGCCTCACTAAACACGGACCAGGTCAAGTTTACACTTACTTCCCTTCGAATGATCCCCAAGCCATGGTACCAGGCCTACCAATGTGCCACCCACTATCCTCGCCACCCAAGTCTCGATAAGCCCGCGTAATTGAACAATCCAAAACCGTCACTCGACCCCAATACGACTTAGCCGATGGAACAAGTTAAGTCCATACGCAAGAGAAGTTCGGGGAACCGAGCACCAAGAAGGCAAGATACCGCATCACCGATCCCAAAGAAAATTGTCCCTCTTCCTCCAAAATTTTGATGCCTGAGATTGAAAAGTTCAACGACACAGATTGTCCTCGAACTCACATTGAAAGCTACCTTCTTGCCATGAGGGCTAAGGATTGTACATATTAGCAGATGGCCGACCACTTTCAACTGTCATTGAAGGGTTCAGCTCTTAGGTGGTTCCTGCATGTGAGGCCAGAGGCCCGAGCCACGTGGGACCAGATCAAGGAAGCATTCATGGAAAAGTATAAGGCTAATCTGAATTGGGAAACCAGCAGGAATGACCTACAAGGCACTTTGCAGCGCCCAGACGAACCAGTAAGTGAATTCTATAGGAGGTGGAATTAGAAACTTAGTGAAATGATGACCCTGTTAAATGAAGAGGAACGGATGGAGATCTTCCAGTCTTGCTTGAAACCTCAGTTGAGGGTCCAGATTGTCAATTACTATTATCCTGACCTTCGGGCGATGGTAAATGCCTGCACCAAATTCGAAAATGCCTTCAACATGGCTCCAATCACAGGAACAGGCAACTCTTACCGCTACAAAGCACCAGTCTCAAATGCCACAGCCGTCACTGTAAAGGGAAAAGAAATGGTTGGCGTTGTCAATTACATCCAGAATGAGAAAGTTGGACAAGGTTCAGGTCAAGCTGCTGTGAAGCCAAGGCCCCGCTCCTATACTGCTGCAGATTTCGGAATGCCACCAGAGAAAGTCTTCGATGGTTTGGTGGCCGAAGGACTCATTAGACCTTTGGAAAACTGGAAACCAAAGAACCCTAGTGTCTGATGGATGAAACCAAGCACTGCCGCTTTCACAAATATCATGGGCATAACACCAATGATTGTACATACCTGAAATTCTTGATCTCTCGCTTGATTGAAGAAGGCAAGCTTGAGCCACCTCGGGGTCCCAATGTAGTCAAGAATCCCCTTCCTGCCAACAATCTAGTTAACATGATCGAGTTTGGAGAAACAAATGCAGCCGGTTTTGGGAATCCAAAGATCCTAGACATCCTGGAATTCAACGTTCCTTATGCTGAATTGCAAGGAGAGTGGAAAGATCTAATTGAAGCCTCCGCCATGGAAGGACAATTTGGACCTATAATAGGAACCAACTTCGTCAATGTTGTCAAGGCGACCTCTCTTTTGTGGATTTCGAACCAATGGACTCATAGTCCAAGATTACAGTAAGGAAGACTCACTTACGAAGATCAGGAGGCGTAGTAAGCCAAGCTATGATGATGGAAGTCTCTCCTGGAACCCTTCATCACTCACGGTGAGCTTATAATGTGTTCGAAGTGGATGGCTCTTAATTGCCTGGCCAATATCTTCCACTTCAACCCCTGCTTCAAAGAATGTGGAAAGAAGAG